>JAEIGN010000737.1:0-226105 GCA_018903745.1 Drosophila repleta
AAAATGGAATAATCTAATGACGCGTCTATACATACATATGTATATCATTTATTTATATTTATTTGGCTTATTTATTTAATTTTATTTTGTTTATTATTATATTTATAATATTTTTAATTTTATTTTATTTATATTTTTATATATAATTTTAAATTTATTTTTTTATGTATTTAGTTTTATTTTTTTTTTATTATTATTTAACCCACATACTTTTATAACTTATTTTATTTTATTGAATTTAATTTAACTTTATGAAGAGCTACATAAACTGACTGTTAAGGTTATTGAGAGAATAATATTTTGGCAAAATAAAAAAAATGAAATAAAATAAATCTTCGGAATATTTTATATGTTATTTCAATGTATAGATTTGTATTTTATTTTATTTCATTTAATTTTATGATTTAATTCTATTATAATATTAACATTTATTAATTAATTTATATACCCTGTTAATCAATGTTAATGCATTGATATACCTCTTAAGCAGCACTTATATAATGAAAGCATTTTCTAAGCAATTTTTCCAATTAGAAACACACACAAGAGACGCAGACGCGCCCATACACATACACATACACACACACACATACATATGCAAATGTGCATAAACAAGAAGCCAGTTAGATATGACAATAGTCGAGTCACATGGCCATGTGGTACATGGCGTATGCGTAATGTGGCCAATTGGATTTACACACGCACGGGCACATATGCCAGTTCACAGAGAGGGATAGAAAGAGCTAGAGAAACAGAGAGAGGGAGTGAGAGAGACAGTTGAAGCAAAGATTTTAGCCAATGTCTTGCACCATAATTCAAACGGCTGCAGTTCATGTCCTTGTGACAGCTGCAGGAACAGCAGCAGCAGTAACAGCCGCATCCAACCAAGGACAATTTCCAACAAAATTTTAAAATTTAGAACACACATGCCATGGTCGAGGAGGGGGTGGGTGGGTGGAACGCCCCTGTTGCCATGCAACTAAACTCAACGCAACTCAACTCGAAGTCAGTCGAAATTTGCTTGTCTTGCCTCAAAATATGCATAAATCTTAAGAGCTGGAAATTTATATTTACATTTTGCTCGTGCTATTTAACAACATTTGGTCAGCCAAGGCAACTGCTGCCAGACGAGAAGGCTTGAATATTTTGAGGTTTTCCAGCGCAGTCCAGGCCCCAGCTCAGGCCCGAAAAACTCATGCGCCGTTATGCGGTTTTGTGCAGTGGCTTCAGGAAAACTTTTGCATTTTACCACTTTGCACTTGTGTGTGTGAGAGAGAGGGAGAGAGATGCGGGTAGTGTGAGGGAAGGGGGGGGGGGCGTGGCTGCAAGTTGTTTGTTTTATTACAAGTGCCAAATAATTTAACTACTAAAATATTAAATTTCTGTTTGAATAGTTGTCAGAGAGTGTCCTTGTGGATGGAGTTCTCTATATACATATATATACATACATAGCCCCTGGCAATGGCCATAAATTGTTGGCTAGCTAACACACACACACACGCACACATACACACATATGTGAACTGTGGCAACTCAATGTGTGCTTAGGGAATCAACGGGTCATGTGTTTGAGTTTAATTAAAAAGGGGCATTAGGATAAAAACTTTTCTAAACGTGCCCATATTCACTCGTATTCCTAAATGATGTATATTCCAAGTTTATGCTAGAACAATAGTGAGAGAGAGAAAGAGAGAGAGAGAGAGAGCGAGAGAGAGAGAGAGAGGACGATAGACTGGGTGTGCATGTGTATGATAACAATTCGTGCAGTTTATACAGGTGTATTAGTTGACTAAGTTGGCGTTGAATGTCAGACCTAAGCTGCCTTTTAACTACCCATTTTTAATGGCCAAACCAAAGTTGCGAACGTATTTTCAGTTAGCCAAATTAAAGTTGATGAAACCAGAAATTAGATTCCCCACATTGAAATTAACATAAATAAGAGCAGGGCAAATGGGATGAAATGAATTGGATAATAAAATACAGAAATGTGAAGTGAACTAATGGAAGTGGAAATAAAAATTATATTTATTTTGTCAGGCTGAACGACTGTGGAACTTAAAGCTTTGCAATCCAAAGGGAATATATAATAAAAAAAATAGAATAATATATTATAGTTTATATTGAAAATGTTTAACTTGATAAGAGCAAGTAATAAAAATTGGCTGTGGCTAATCAGAGTAAACACTTTCGCTTTAATATTGTAATATGAACTCATGAAATAGAAGATTACCTATTTTTATCTACTTTTTGCTGTGCTCAAGCTGCATAGGTTACTGAAATCAAATATGTGTCTTTCAGAATTCTTTCTTAGTCTTAATATAAGAATCTTGATTTATAAAAAAGGATAGTATATAAATAAATAAAAGTCATCTAAATAATATAAATTTATAATAATATAATATTATAAATAATATTAAATAAATAAATAAAAGCACTCTGACGAATTCAAAATTAAACTAAATTAATAATATTTTATTTATAATTTTCCTTAAACAAAATTTTTATTTATTACTTGATTTTTATGTTTATTGAATTTGTATTTATTTTTAAACGCTTAAACAACTTTTTAAATAAACAACAATTCAATATCTTTTTAAAAGTTATATAAATAATAAAAAAAATGAAAAAAAAATAAATGTAAAAAAGTTAAATTGTATATCTGAATTAAATAGAAAAATAAATTATTAAAAAAATTAAAGAGACAAAAAATAATTAAAAGAAGAAGGAAAAACCTTAAAACTAAATACATTTAAATTTATAAAATATTTGTCTGAAAAAATACTTAAAAAAGAAAAAAAAAACTAAAAACCAAAAAATTGTAAATCTGAAAAAAAATTCAATAAAGAAATAATAACTGAAAGCCAAAAAAAGTACATAAAATTTATATATATTTAAAAGAAAAAATGTAAAAAGAAAAAAATAAAACAATTTATTTGTTTAGTTCCTCCTTTTTTTTACATTCCAATTTACATAAATGAAAATTTCAATAAAAATGTTCTCTAAATCTTCTTTATAAAAAATCGAATACCATGCATGCTTGGTCCTTTCAGTGCAGCTAAGCGAACTAACAAGTGCTTGGGAGAGTAGCATAACTACAGAATACTTTATAATAAAAATTCCATCAATAACTGAGATAAAAACCTTTGTGGACCACAAGTGGAGCGGCAGCAGCAGCTGTCAAAAAGAATAACAAGCAGGAGAAGAAGAGGAGCAAAGACAACAAAAGCAACAACAGCAGGAGCAACTGCAATGAACACTTCGTTCAGCAAGTTTAAATTGAACTGAAAATTGTGGTTTAGCTGGCACTTCAAATCCAAAAATGAAAAACACACACACAGAGGCAAACACACACACACACACACACACTACTAGCTGAGACAGCCATCGATTATGGCAGACGGCTTAAGAGCGAATGGGTGATTGTGGTGGCGCTGGTCTGTGTTAGAGACCCGCTGGCGGCTGTCATGTGGTCGGTTTTAAGTGCTTCACTGTTGGTTATTTTCGGGGCATCGTTGGCATTGGTGGGCGTTTGCAGTGTCGGCCACTTGATAATGACTACGATGACAACAGCATCGACGCAAGCATTGGCAACGTTGTCTTCAAAACAGGACTCGATGCGATGCGATGCGATTCAACTCGACTCGACTCGACTCGACTGGCAAGTGCAATTTGCTGTGGCTGCAACAGTCACAAAAACTGCAACAACAACAATTACTACTATTACTACTACAACTACCTCGACTACTGCAAGCACTTGACTATTTACCAATTGCATTGCCAAACATTTCGCTTTTCGTTTCGTTTGCCATGAAACCTTAATGAGGACTTTGCATTTTTTATAGGATATGTCGTGCATTATGTGAGGGAGCAATTACTAAGCAATTGAAGTGGAATATTATTAGAAGAGAATCATTGAAATATAACAAGACTAAGAAGATTTTTAGTTATTTTTTCATATAATAAAATGAAAATAAAATAAGATAAATAAATAAAAGATATATAAATAAAATATATTAAATAGAATAATATACATAAGTCCAACAACATTTATAAAATATAAGCAATAATTTTAAAATATGAACTATAAACTAAAAATATAAAATAATAAAATAAATATAAAATAATAAATAAAATATAAAATATGATATATAAAATACCAAAAATGAAGATGAAATTGAAATAAAATATTTTATATAATTTATATATAAATATATATATACATATATTGTATACTTATTTAAATTTATATATATATTATAAACTTTATATTATAATTATATATTTTGTTATATTTTATATTATGAAAAATATGTTTATAAATACAAAAAATTTGGAATATATATACATATAGAAATACAAAAAAAATTAAATTTATAAATATAATGTCGCATTAAAATATATAAAAAATATAATATTTATATATACAATACAAAATATAATAAATGAAGAAAGGGCCTCAGCTAAGAAACCTATTATTTATAATAAGAAATAAGATGTAAACATTTATGCTAAAAATATATGAATTCTCATGCAATCTCTAGCTACAACAATATTGAAGGAAATGGCACGTATCTAGCTAAGGAAGTAAAGCCAATACGAATCAGTGTCCATGCTATTATTAATAATCTATAACATAAATATATAATAATAATAAAAAATAATAATAAGACTTCTGCCTTCCATCGTAACGAAACTCCCACTTTCGACGAGTTGAGGGCTCAAAACAAATATAATTTAATGTGTTTGTTTATAAAATATAATGCATACCACAAAATACAGCTTAAAATACCAACTCTTACCTCAGATTTGTTTGTCGAAAATACTTAATGCCCAACAATTCACAGTTATTCAGTTCACTTTGGCCAGAGCAGCAAAATACATATTCATTTGATTCAAATTCTTCATTAAAAGCGAAATATAATATATTCAGCTCTAGCCAGCAGTTGCCCTCACTTTGCCTATGCAAAATGCTCGTGTTTATTGAAGGATTTATTGTGCAAATTTCAAGTGTGCCTCAGCCTATTTGGCAAATGCCTCGTTAACGGCTTTAGATTATGTTTGAATGCTGGCAGACATAAACGTTACGTAAGCACTATAGTCATAAACCACGTTTATCAAGCCCAAACACGAAATCTTCTGCTGCTGCACTTCATTTGGTATCCTTTGGAGTCGTTTGGAGTCCATTGGAGTCCTGCCTGCTGCCTGCCTGCCTGACTGCCTGCTGTCTGTCCTGGCTTTTATCTAATGTACTTGTCTGCTGGTCTGCCTTATGCCCCGAAGGCAGTCCACTAACTAAGTATCCTTCATCAAAGCTGCACCCGCACCCGCACCACCACCAAGCAGCCCCTAACCAAAAATCTCTCCACACCAAAGAAAAAAGCAACAACAACATCAACGAGAACAACTCCGGAGTCCAAGTAAATATTTCCACTTTTCGGCCACAAATGCAATTGGGCCTGATGATATTTGTTACTTCCGTTTTGGCCTGCAATAGAGGAAATGAAAGCTTGTACTGTTGTTGTTGTCGTTATTGTTGTTGTACCCTTATTGTTGTTGTACACTGCAACAAGCTGCGCTCGCACAATTTTAGTCAGATTTGTCAGCTTAGCAATTGTCTGGGCTGCTCTCCTCAGTAATTTATGTTGTTTTCTTAAATTTATTGTGGCATGAATAAAAATATTTTGTCAGATTTATCTTGTTATTTTAAATTTATAATGTTTTAACAATTGCGGCAATCACAATTGTTTTTCCTTTTCTAAATAAATCGGAGTTGTGCGTGGAGCTGACACACAGGCTGTTATACATCACAGATTTTTGTAAGCACTCAAGAGTTTGAGACTTGGCAGTTTAAGCTCTACAATTAAAAGAAATTTTCTTCATAAATATATTCAACTATTCTGAACTTTAGTAATATATTTATATATTTATAATGTTTCATTTAATCATTCATATCATCATTCTTTCAAAAACGTTTTTAATTTTTATGTATGTCTTTATATGCACTTTTTCTTTCTATTTAAGCCTAAAAATGGATTTACTTATTTTATTTTTAATTTTTTAATTTGTAAAATTTGTGTATATTTTTTAGTTTACATATTTTGCAAAATGTTATTCATATGAAAAAGCTTCAAGATAATTTTTAGAAATAATTTTTAAATAAAATTTAGGTAGCTAAAAATACATTTTAATAATTATGATATGTTTTAAATTATATTTTGAAAGACATTTTTTATTTATTTTATTTATACAAGTTTTTAATATTTAGTTTTCTTTCTGATATAAATATTTTGTATATTGTTTATCATGAGTTTTTCTCAGATGAAAAAACTTCGATTTTTTTAAATTAATTATAAAAAATATTTGGCGAGCTAAAAATAGGCTAAATAAATTAATAAAAATTCTGTTTTGAAATTAATTTGTTTTTATTGTTATAAAATCACAAAAAAGAATATTCGATGAGTTTTTCTTAATGGAAAAAAATGGCTAAACATATTTTTGGTATATCAATTTTTAGTAACTGAATCTTTATATAATAAAATAGTTATATTATTTCATGAAAACATTTAAAAGAATTAAAATATATATTTTAAATTTGATATATATTTAATTTGTTTACAAAAAGATTTAGTTTCTAAAAAATGATTTGAAAATAATTGACAAAAAAAAAATGTTGGAATTTTTTTCCTATAAGAAAAACTTATAAAATATTAAAAAATGTATTTTTTTTATTTTTTATTAAATATATTTTATACATTTTTACTTCCCAACATTTCGCTCAGTGCTAAAGCCAACCACAAATTTCCTGTTGCTGTTGTTTTATTTTTTTTTTATTTGCTGGCGAATCTCTGCGAATAATCTGCGTAAACATCAATTTGAATGGTTCATTCGGGCAGTCGCTTACAACAGGATAAGCTATTATTCACTATTCAACACACACACACAACTCAGCTAGTCAACAGTCACAATAGACTCGACCATTCACCATGTGCACTCTTCACTAACTGATGTTTGATGTTTTTAGGTATGCGTAGGAAAAACCCCAAAATGAAAAGAAAACGAAATCGAAATAAAACCAAAATGAAACCGCAATGTTTCATTTGTTTTATGGTCAAATTGCATGCAATGGAAATTTGAATATATATATATATATAGGAGAAATGTGTGTGTGTGTGAGTGAGTGTGAGTGAGTGTGGCTTAGTATGCTGCCCTTTGAGCCACATTTCTAGCCACTTTATCGCCTTGGCACATCTACTCATTGCTTTCTTATCGTGGAACATTACCAGCGCCTGCATGGCAAATTCCAGCCTATCTGTTGGATATATATGTAGATGTATGTGTATATATGTGTCTGTGTGTGTGTGTGGGAGAAAGAGTCTCTGTCTCTGCCTCTGTCTCCACATGTGTCCAATTCCAGGCACTTGTCCCATTGAAACTTTGTGCATTGTATGACAAGTCGACATATACATATGTGTATTGCTGCCCCCCCCCCCCCCCCCCCTTCTCTGTCTCTCCATCCTTTTGTCTCCTTCTGCAACTTTGCCGTGTGTCTCTGGGTCTCTGGTCGCTTGTTGATATTGCACTTTGCCTTGCATGCAAAATTTTTTGGCAACTGATGCGCCGCCTGTGCCTGCGAGCTTAGGGGCCAAAAGCCAAACAGTTGCTTTGCCAAATGAACTTTTCTAATACCATGAACCGAAGAGGCAATACCAGCAGAGACACCCTCTTTCCTTCCTCTCCTCCCCTCCCTTCTACTTCCAGTTAGAGTTTTGTGCCCACGACATCGACTCTTAACAGGAGCTTTAGTTGTCCGTCGGTTTGCAGCCTCGTTTTCATTCATGGCATGGCAAATTATTCTGTCGTTAATTAGTGAACGATACACACACACACACACGCACACATACACACTCGCACACACACACACTCGCACACTCACTCGCAAGACTTGGCTTATTTCTACATCATTTGCACGCACTCAAAGTTGTGTATCTGAAACTTGGAACTGATGTCCTGTCATTTCATTGCTATATGAACATTTCTCTGAGTACCCCTCCTCCCTCACACACACACACACCCACCCACTCATACACACCCACACTATGTCATTATCCTGGCTGGACCGCAAATTGCTTTGGCTACCATTTTCATTTGCTTTTAGGCTCTAACTAACCATTCTGCCTCTCGTCTTCTTCGCAAATTCTTGTTTATCTTTGCTACGGCACTTGAATTGAGTGACAAGCAGCGCCGGCATGGCCAATAGCTCGGATAGGCATCGTCAAGGCAGGTGCCTACCTGCACCGGTACACGAAATTTAATGGCCAGAACAATTAGGCATAGGAAATTGGAGAAGAAAAAACAATTTTTATGATTTCTTAGAGTTTAACGTAAGCATATAGACTTCCGAATGAAATCAGTCTTAAAATTTAACAGATTGCGCAAATAAAGTACCAACTCTGATATATTGCAGTATTTTAAATGTTATCGATAACTTAAAAATCGGATTACTTATTGCTATCGATATATGTTAGTTAATAAAAGTATTAACTGTACTTTTATTGAGAAGGATATATCGATTACTATATATCGATCGATCAAATAATATGGAAAATCTAAAACGGATATCGATAACTTTAAAAGTTAATTGGATATAGGTATCGATATATATTCGTAAATTAAAGCTATCGTAATATATGAATAAATTATATTAAATATTTCTGCAACTAAATCGATAACTTAAATATGTGCTTAAACATAGTTATCGATATATCAGTGTTTATGAATGTATCTATAATTTACACAGTGACCAACAAGGATATAAAATGATATTTGATCTCAGATTCTGAATACTGCAACAATTTATATTATCGATATCTTTAACGGTTGATCAAATGCAGTTATCGATATATCTTAATTAAAGCAGTCGATATATATACAGATTGATTAAATAAGATGGCAAATCTAATTGAATATTTAATTTTAATTGAAATGTGATCGATAACTTTCACCTGCATTCCCATAAACATTTTCCTATCATCTATATATACCATTAAATAATTGTTAATGAGAGCAAGCTTAATATATATAGCTCTATCAAATAAAATGGCCGATTCTCTAGATTATTTTATTAGTTAAAATGTTATCGATAACTTAAACAGCCACACAAGCTATCGCAAATAGTATCTCTCTTGGTGGCTAAACCTCGTCATTCTCATAAACAATTTCCACGTAATCTCTAATTGTAAGCAGCTTAGCTCTCAGATGGAAATCTAAGCCGAGCGAAACTCTTGCTCGGGCTTAGCGCATTTACATAAAAACTAATGTATCTCTATATGCATTTTAATATTAATATATTTGAGCTGAAAGCGAACAAAACGCAAGACGAAGAAAAAAACACAATAACAAAAAGCAGATGGCTGAGGCGAGCAACCAAACGAGTCTCGGCCGCAAAAACTAATTTGTATGCGAAAAGGCGAAGTTGGTGTTGTCGCCAGAATCAACCCACTGCGAGCGAGCGTCTGTCCGTCCGTCCGTATGTCTGTCTGACCACGTGTCAGTCGTATATTTGTTGGGCTACACCCGCGTCGGACGTTGCCAAAATGCGTAATATCACACTTAGCCGGAGGTGGAGTGGCCATCGTGGCCAAGTGAGCAACTGGATTTGGCCTGGTGTCTGGCTTTATGAGGGAAGTGTTGAAGCGCAGGTGACGGCGACAGGAAGAGCTACAGCTGCCAGGCATCCTCCACAGCGCCTATGCAACAGTTCTCTCACACAAAATATACTACCTAAAAAGAGCAATACATAGACGTTATTATATGACCACAGACGAAGCCAGAGACTGGAGACAGAGGAGACAGACACGCTCAGACGGCTTTGGGCGTTGTGTAAATAAATTGAAGATTTGTTTTGACCAACTCAACAGAGTCAATGTGTCTGTGTGTAAGTGTCTGTCTGTGTGTGTGTGTGTGTGTGTGTGTGTGTGTGTGTGTGTGTGTTCATCGATACTTGCGGCATCTTTGCCTTTCGAAACTGTCAACGTATGGGATAAAACAATTTTTATTCAGCATGTTTATTCATGGGCAAACTAATTTTTGCCAAATTAAATATATATTAGGCAGCTGCCGGTAGTTTTGCCTTTTTCCCATTGCCCATACATTTTCCAATGGCATTTTTATTGCTTGAGAATGCTTGAGGAATTCTATTTCTTGATTTTAGAAAAAAATAAAAATGTGTGTTTATTGGGTTGGATATGTGATTAAATACAATTTCTGTTAGGAAATTTCGAATTTGGCTAAAGGAAAACTTTTAGAATTGAAAGTTAAACTAGAATTTAATTATATAAATTGAAGACTAGAATAAGTTGTAGCTACAGAAATTCCTATCTCAAATTAGTTAAGGTCTAGAGATAAAGTTTAAAATAAGTTGCAAATTAAAATGAAATTAAATAAAAAAAAAAAATAAAAATAAAAAAAACCTAAATTCATACTCATTAAAAAAAAAAAAAAAGTAATAAAAATAGGTAAAAATTTATATATATATCTATAAATATATTTTGTTTTCAAATAAATAATAAATAATATAAATTAATTTTTATTTTTTAAATAAAATTTTATGTGTTTATAAATATATACAAAATACATATATACATATATATTTCAAAATATGTAGATATATTTATATACATTTATTTATATTTATGAAATAAAAAAACATTGCGTAAAAATTTTAAAAAATTTTTAAATTCACTAAAAACTTCAATAATCAAAATTTAATTCTAAAAACAATATTAATAAAGATTTCAATTCCTAAAAAAAATAGTAATAATAAGAGTAAATTTGCAGTCTCATACATTTTCTAAGATATAGTCATATGTAAGCTATATAGTCAGATATAAGATACATGCTTTACACATTAGAACATACCAAAATGTCGATGGCTGTGCAAATTTGCTCTATTTCTAAAGCATACAAGATTAGTAGGCAGTCAGCATATACTTTTCCACAGCTTCTGACTAAACTTCATAAGGAATTTCATTAAAAAAAATATATAGTTTATATAAGAATTTCAACAAAACCAAACTCTAGCTTAGGTCAACACATAAGCAAATTGCACTTAGCTGACTTATATCGACTGCAATTGAGTTGAGACATTGGAAAATTAAATTGTTAATGAGCTTTGCTAGTTGCTTTCGCTCGAAAAGCGGCTCAAGCCAAAGCCTGCTGAATACTGGCGTCGTCCGCTGGCATGCATAAGCTGCTTAAATTTGATCCTTTGAGGCATTAAAGGCTCAATCTTCAGCAAACACACACACAACACACATGTGCACATGCGAAGCCTGGCATAAATTATAACATTTTTTCGTTTAATTAAAACAAATAATAATATAAATGCAAACAGTAAAAAACAATTGCAAAGTAAACAGTTTAAGGCGGCCAAATAACGTTGACGTTGACATGGGCGACAATGGTGATGCTGATGATAATGATGATGATGATAATGATGATGGTGATGATTGGGATGGAAATGACGTCGAAGTAAACAAAACTAAAGGAGCAACAAGAACAAAATAATCAAATCATTTGCAAAATAAAAGCAAATTACAATGAATTATATGTAATGTATTTACACACACACACACACACACATACACACGCACACAACAGGCAACGTGCTTGCCACGCCCCGTTCATGTGTAGGGCACGCCCAGCGAACTTTTGCCTTTGGCATTTAGCAGCATGTGACGCCCTCTTGTATGCTATTAAATTTTTTATTATATACTTATAACAATTCGAAGAACTGAAAGGAACAAACAGCTCAAACAACATCAGAGCAGCAGCAGCATCACAATTTATATTTAAAAGTAATTGGGCAATATACATTCTGGGCAAAAGATTGATTCGGTATGGGTATTTGGGCTGCATGAGTATGGAGAGTTGTAGCGGTTCTTCGATTGCGGATGCGACGCAAAGAGAAATAGGAAAATAAAGGCGAGCAGAGGCAAGACCCGATTATAAGGAAGAGTTGCAATCAGAGAGATCGAGGGAGAGAGGGTATAAACGACAGAGAGAGAGAGACGGAGATTAAGATTAAGACTAAAAGTAAGACATAGAAAAAGTATGAGACTGAGATTAAGATAAAAAGTCAAAGAGAAAGGCAGAAAAAGGAAAAACTAGAGAGAGAGATAGAGTAAGATTAATAGTGAGAGATGCAGAATGCGAGAGAGAGACAGAGACAGAATGATTCAGATAGATAGAAAAATAAAAAGAAAAAGGAAAGAAAAAAAAATCGAATTAAAAAAAAATAAAGGAGGAAAGACAGAAAAACTGTGAGATAGGAAGAATGAGAAAAAAGTGAGAGATTAAAAATGCGAGAAAGAGAGAAACAGTGAGAGACAAAAAAAAAGAAAGAAAATAATGAGAGAGGGACAAAATTGACAGAAAGAGTGTGAGAGAGAGAAAGAGAAAAACAACAAAAGCGAATGAGACGAGAGTGAGACAAAGAGAACGATCAACAGAGGGAAAGAGTAAATGAAAAAGAAACAGAAAAAGGCGGAGAGAGTAAGGGAAAGGGAAGATCAGGAGAGTAAGAATGAGAATGAAAAAATAAAAAATTCTGATAGAAATATAAATACAGATAGAAAGCGAGACAGAGAGAAACAGCAATAGAAAAGGCTTTAAAGGAAGAGAGAGAGAGAGAGAGAAGAAATAGAGCACTCTCACTATAGGAGCAACAACTTCCTTTACACAGCAAAACATTGTATTCCCATAAACGATATTTATCGATAAATCACGAAAATGTCCGCCATTTTTATTGGCCAACAACAAGTTTAATGGGTATTTAAGCCGTGTTGACTTCTCCTGATTGAAGCTGGCGCTGCATGTGCTCGACTTCAGCTGAAACGCGTTCTTTACATGTTTAAAGCGAACAAATTGTGAAAAACTTCTGTTGTTGTTGTTGTTGCTGATTTTGTTGTTGTTGTTGTTGTTTTTGTCTGTTCATTTTTTTGTTGTTGTATATTTTGTTGGCCTGTAGGGATTTTCTCGTGTTGTGTGCGGTATGCGGGTGCTCGTTCCCTTCTGCTCGCCGCGCCGCTTTGTAAGGGCGTGTTTCTTTCGCCCTCAATTTCATTTGCAATTGAATTTGGGATTATTTTTCATTTTTGCTGCGCATCTTGCAGAGGTCACAAGTGGCCCGAATCGGCTCGGTGGCAAAGGAGAGAGAGAGAGAGAGAGAGAGAGAAAGAGAGAGAGGGGCTCGAGAATGGCCCGAACTGGAGCTACACAAAGGCCGCTTGCATGTCTGAGCGCCGTTTGTCTCTGACTGACGCTCGTTCCTCTTCTTCGTCTCGCTGTTGTTGGATATCCCCTTGGCAGTAGCATGTTAAGGAAGGGACAAACCCAGTTCCCGTCCCAGCAGCGGGAAGTTGTAAAATTCATAAGTCGAGCGCGTGGCTTTTGTGCAATTGGAGCAACAAGAAGCAAGAAGAAAGCCAAAGGCTCAACACAGCAAAAAAAGAAATATATAGAAAAAATCTTGTACAAGTGCAAGTTGCTTCAGTTTAGAAGTGGGCGGGGTTAGCTAAAGGGGAGGGGGTTGGATTGAATTGGGTGTCGAAGCGACTGCTGGGAAAGATAACACCAAAGTGCACTTTAATCTCTGTGAAGAAATCTCGGAGCGTTGCGACGCTGCAGCAAAATATGATTGAAGTGGCGCTTGTGTGGTTAGCTCTTGGCTGTGTGTGTGATCATGTGTGTGTGTGTGTGGTAAAAGGTACAAAAAAGCTAACGTGTGAGTGGCAGCAAGACAGAGAGACAGAGCGAGTGAGAGAGAGAATTGTAAAATGAAATGTGAAGTAAAATGCGCCAACAGCTGCTGATTGAAATGGCGCGACTGCTGAGAGGAGCGAAACACACACGCATACAGATACACAAATGTCACACACACACACTCCCACTCGGAGTTAAGGAAAATGTTAAGGTGGAGCCTGCTGGGCCATCTCGAGTGCCACACTCAAAAGCAACAGCGCACACAGCATAAAGACCGAAAATCAGGCAACATCTTGGGCAAAAGGATCCAGCTGATGCCCGACTACTGCCTGCCGTCCAGGCAAACACATCAGATAAGCACGATTGAATGCAAGCCGCCCTCTAGTCAGGCAGCCTGATGGACGGGCTGCTTCACATACAACAAAGCTGTCCTAAAAACCAACCAAAAGAAAGTAAAGGCGCTGCAACAACAACAGCTACAACAAAAAGGTAGCTGAGGAAGGAGAAAAAAGCGAAATAAAAAACGGGTCATTGGAGTAAGATGAGCGACCGCTCTTAAACCAGCAAAAAAAGAAAAAACAACAACAACCAACAACAGCAACGACAGGGACAGCAGCAACAACAACAACAGCAACGACGACCCCCCTTCAAATGGTAATGCCGCGGTGCACAAAGCGCTGTACAATGAGCCCTGACGTTGGCTCTAATCAAATCAAAATTCTAGAGGCGACTAGACGAGAGCCCTGTAAAGTGCGAAACTGAGTGTAAAGCAGTTAGAGTGCGGGAGATTGGTAAACTGATAAATTGATATATCCCAGATATTACAAGAAGAACTTGCTCAGCTCAAGAGCATTGGTATATTCATTAGCTGAATTATTTCTATTTTTATTACCAAAAATATTATTTCTGAAATTTTTATTGGGATTGCTCATAGTTCTATTAGTTCTTCTATAATTAATTCTTATAGTAGCGTATGTATATGAATAAATGCATATATAATATGTATTAATATATATTTTTATTATTTTTCCTCATTTTATTTATTAGTTTATTATTCTATTTATTAATAATCTTCATTAGTGTTATTATTGCTATTATTATATTTTACATGTGTTTATCAGTATTTCATTCTTTTTTCTTATTTTTCATATTATTATTATTATTATTATTAATATTATTTTAATTATTATTATTATTATTGTTATTATTATTTGTATTATAATTACTATTATTGTTATTAGTATTATTATTATTCTTTTTATTGTTGCTATTATTTTGATTGTTGCGTTAACAAGCATTTTCATTAGTGCCATATCTTTATCATTATTCCTACTATTTAATAATTTTCATTTTCATTAGCAATATCATTATTTATATTTAGAGCATTCATTGTCATTCGTTCGTTTTTATTATCATTCTTATAATTCATATTCTTATTCTTATAATTCATATTATATTATTACAATTCATTTATTTTATTTTATTTTATGTATTTATTTCATTAGAATTATTATTACAAGTATCATTATCCTACAAAAAAATGGAATTATTCACATGATTTTCTGCTTACCAAAATCATTCAATTATAATTAGCTAAAATTTAAATGATTATTCTCATTATCATTATTATTTCATTTATTTATTATTTTCATTATTCATTTTGCACACATTCCACTCTTCAGATTATTTTATAAAATTTAATTCTGACTTAAAATAGCAAAAATTGCTATTCACAATATCCGCCAAGCTATTCTCGACTTTAATCCTGAAATAAACTCAAATATCATCAATTTTACTCACCACGCAATTACATTGTTTTCTAATCATATTCATGGGATTCCATTGCTCTATAATCTCCTAGCTGAGTATACCCCGTGCAGCTGTAAAGCTCATAGGGCATAACGCGAAGAGACAGAGAATTAAGGGAAGGATGCCTTTGAAATGCAAATTACACCCAAGAGAGAGTTGAGTTCAGTTCAGGGGAGAGTTGGAATGGGGGGAGGGGGAGGGGGGCGGTGGGCGAGTGCCGAGATGCAGCGGAAAAGAAAATGCGGAAGCTGCGCGCTGCCGGATTCTTGGCTTGTCGAGTGTTATGTATTTAGTGGCTGCCGTTGCTGCTGCCGCTGCTGCTGCTGGAGCTCTTTAGCTCTTTAACACCTGCCGTACAATTTGCGCTTTGGCATAGGTCGCGTTTTCATTGCTGTTGTTGCGGCGTTGCCACACAGTCAGCGAGATGAAGTTTGGCAACGCCCTGAAAGAAATAATAAAGACAAACAGTGCATTGTGCGTTGGCTTGAATACGAAGAAGATGCAGAGCTGTTGGCCAGGTAAGGGAAAACAGTGTAAAAGCATAATGATAATGGCAGCAGCAGCAATGGTGGCTATAACTCCCCCCGCCCCCGGGCCTAAACTCCTCGCTCTTCACACTTCTGCGTCCAACTTGACACAATAGCACGCGGCCAAATAAAAATTTATGGCACAGCTGAAAAACTGCAATGTAGCCAGTGTGTACACACTGCTGGCCCCCAGTACGAAATCCCATTTCGAATTGTATGTGTGCGAGGGAGGGAGGCAGAGGGGTGGAGAGGGAGACTGGGAGTTGGTGGAAATCCGGGAGTGGGCCGTACCGTAAAACTGGGTGGCCTGTTATGAGTTTTAACGGTTCGTTGAAGCCGGTCAGCGGCATTGGCGAGAAGGAATTTAAGTAGAAACCGAAAATAAGAAAAAAGAATCAGCTGAACAACAAAATAAACAAAAATAAAAAAAAGAATAAAAAGTTTTAATGAAAAGTGCACTGAATTCTTAATACCCGTCCAGTCAAAAGCTCCTCTCTCTCTCTCTCTCTCTCTGGGTTTTTTTTTTTATTACTATTTGCACTGAGCCGCACTTTCGATTATGCTCTTTAGAGTCAAGCGTACGTACTCTGATTTAAGCACGCACGTTGAATGAGGCATATACATATAATATAAATACATATGCATGTGATTGGTTATTAAGGTTGAGTAAACATAGATTATTTCAAGCGCTGTTCAAATATAATTCAGCGAGTGAAACGCTCGAGCAACATAATTGTTAAATTTTTATTGAGTGCGTACAGGCAATGCATTTTGAACATATTTTAAAATGAAATCATAATCATATACAAATTTGAAGTAATTCCTTAGTGAGTTTTAAATTATTTTAAATATATTTTTAACGAATAATTTTATTTATTTTATAACTACTATATTTTTAAAGAACTTTTTTTAAAATTAAAATCAATAAATAAAATGATTTGAAAGAAATATAGTAGCTAATAAATAAATAAAATTTTGCTTACGAAATATATTAGCTAATTTAACTTGTATTCAATCTATCAACTCTCTTTCAATATTTGAAGATTAGGTAGAAGTGTGTTAGCTTTTTGGAGTACTTTTCGTGCTAATAAAAACTTCAGAGCATCCAAGAAAAATACTTTTTTTCCAAAGAAAAGTAAACTCTGAATTTGATTCAACTTTGAAGAACAAAACAAAATCAATGAATATATAGTAGAAAAAATAAATTTAGAACTGAATATATATTAACTAAAAAATTACATAAAAATATTAATATTAAAAAACATATAATATTACAAATATATAAAAATATAGAATTATAAATATACAAAATTATTTAAATAAAACTAAATAGAAAAAAGAAAAATAAATAAATAAATAGTAATAAATATACAAATTGAAAAAGAAAAAATATGTAAATTAAAAAAAATGAATTCACTTCATTTACATTTTAAAAATATATTTAGCATATATATAATTTTTTAATATAGAAAAATAATATACTATAATATACAAAAAAAAATATATATATATATATATATATATATATATATATATATATATATATATATATAAAAGTTTACAAAAATAGAAAACAAAATATGTAGATTTATAGGAAATACTTAACTTAAAAATGAATATCAAGTTGTATTCACTTAAAAAAACTTCTAAGTAGAAAATTTATAATTGCTTAAAGCATAAGAGCTTTATCTGTAGAGCTCTTACAGAGCTCAAGAGTCTGCAGTATGCTTGTCTAGATTACAAATTATTTCGTTTTAATGTTTTATTTTTATTTTTTTTTTTGTTTTGCTTTTTTTGGTTGTATTCTTAATTCACTTAAAGCGACTTTGGGCATTGTCTTACTGCCCCAGAGCCAACAGTGCGCCCATATTGCAGGCCAGATATGCAAAATGTATGTAAATTGCCAGAGCCATAAAAATGCGGGCAACTTTAAAAAACACAAAAAAAAAAAAACAAAGAGAAAAGGAAAATTTCCTGAGTGCCCTGCCAGTTGACAATTGCTGCTGTGTGGAAAACGCGTCAAGATAAAAGAAAAATTCACAAAAGGTGGGGGCGGGGGTCCAAAAAGTACAGCAAGCACGAAAAAAAGAAGGAACCGCACAGCGTTTAAACAATAAAACAATAAATTTTCATTACCGGACTCGTGGCTATTAACTGTTTCCGCTGCCCGAAAAAGTAAATGCATTTAAACAGGCAACAGTTTTAAATGTATATACAAATAAATAAAGCACAAATTGGAATATATATATATATATATACATATGTATATATATATATGAGTGCTTCATTATACATATTTATATATCTTTTACATATATATGAGAGTGTTTCATTTATAAGTATATACACATTGCATTGCAATTGCAGCAAGCGCTCGAAAGTATGCAACACTTTTTGCAATTTATTTAATTTCTGTCGGTTTTTTTCCCTCTCATTTCAAACATTTGACTTTGGCATTTCACATTATAAATTTTTATTCTTTTACGTTTTTTGCCTGTATTATTTTTTATATCATTTTTTTTACTATTTCTCTTCATTCGCCCGCACTTGGCATTTTCTCCGTGTCTGTGTGTGTTTTGCGCTTTAATTACATTTTCGTGGTTTTCATTTTGTGCACCATAAATAATTTCGCCATGCAATGCTGCTGCGCTGCTTCTTCTCCTCTTTTCTTTTTTTATTATATTTCTCTGGCTCTCTTTTCTGCCATTTCCATTTTTCTCTTCGCAAAATGATTTGGCCCACGTCCAGAGTAGGTGAACACAAAACTAAATGTTGTTGTTGCCCTCTGCGGCTGCATCAGCATTAATTTGCTTAAAACGAAAACGTGCTGGAAAAAAGAGATTTTCTATTTTCTTCAATACGTGTTTGTTTGAAAGGTGATCAAGGGGAGGGTATATTGGCGGTTTTTGAGTGATGTATAGTGAGGTATAAAAGTCTTTGAATTTGAAATACAGAAAATTTTGTATGGAATATCTGGGAAACTCTTGAGCACTATTTTATCATATCTTTATAAGTCTATGTTCTACGTGGGCTTGATGAGGTGAAAATTGTGTTTTTGATTTTATGATGAATCCAGATACTTCGAGCCAGTGTGCCCCACCAGATACCCAGAGAAAAACATTAACATAAAATAAACTTATTATGTATATAATAAATAAAACTAAAATACATTGAAATAATAACAAAAACAATAAAATATTAAAAAAAAAGAAAAATAAATATAAATAAATAAAAAATTAAAATATTAAAAATGAGATCAATGAATAGAAATAAAAATATAATAAGAAGAAATAGAAATAAAATTATTAAAAGTAAAAAATAAGTAAAAATTAAAAACGAAAAGAAATTTAAAGAAAAATTAAAAACGAAAAGAAATTTAAAATAAATAAAGATAAAAATAAAATAAATAAAAATAGAATAAATAAAAATAAAATACATTAAAATTATTCCAATAACAAAAATAAAATAAATAAAAAGTAAAATAAAATAAAAATAAGAATAAAATAAATAAATATAAAATAAATAAGAATGAAATGGGTAAAAATAATATGGAGAAAAGTAAACTATATAAAAATGAAATAAGTAAAAATAAAATA
The DNA here is from genome assembly GCA_018903745.1 of Drosophila repleta. Classification (NCBI taxonomy): domain Eukaryota; kingdom Metazoa; phylum Arthropoda; class Insecta; order Diptera; family Drosophilidae; genus Drosophila; species Drosophila repleta. The sequence goes on from JAEIGN010000737.1 coordinate 19,694, forward strand.
AATAAAAATTAAATGAATAGAAATAGCAATAAATACAGTCCAGTCCCTGATTTATAGACAAGCCATATAGAAATACCAAAGCTAGTCAATAAGAAAAATTATTGATAATTGAGGTCGATCATATACGACTTCTATTGGATTGTAGACTATCGAATATTCTTGTCCCACCCAGAAATCGACATTCTACAAATCTATATCCCGAACTCTCTTAAGGCTTATACAAATGACTTCAAAATATAACTGACCTATGCTAAAATGTACTTAAGTCCTTGAATCATCATAATATGTATAAATTTTAAATATATTCAAAGGCGAGCATTGAGCAGTCGCTTACAACCACCTCAAAAGCTGACCATTTTTTTATATAAATATATATACGTATATTCTGTAACATTTTTTTAAGCTTCACTCTCGCAACTCAACCTGAACTCGACAACCACTTGACTATAATTTTGTTTTTGTTTCTTTTCGGTTGCAGGTCACGTGGGCGGGTGTGGCATAACGGAGGAAGTCTCACAATGGATGGAGAATATACAAAATTCAGCGGTTGAGGAGCTGCCAGTGCCCATGTCAAAGGATGTCCAAAAGCTGCACCGGAAACAGCAACACAAAAAGGCAACGGCTGCCCAGCAGCAGCAACATCCACAACAACAACATCCACCGAAGAAATATGCCAGCAGCGATGATGATTTCAAATTTCCACATCAGAAATATACAAAGGAAGCGAACTTGGCCGATAGCAACGGCGGCTTCTATGATCCCGAGACCGGACGACGCTTGGGCACCACGGCCAATGTCGCCGAATGGCGTCAACTGGTCCACGAGCGTGTGCGTCGCGCCAGCGGCAATGGCAATGGTGGTGCGGCGGCTGCTGGCGGTGGTGGCGCGGCCAACGGTTCATCTGGCGCCGGACGCGGACGTGAGGATAACAAAAATACCTGCTCCCTGTATATACAAACAGATCCATTGATTTGGCGTCATATACGCGAGGGTATCGCTGATGTAAGTCCGACTATCGATGGGTGGAATGGGGAATGGGGCTTCCTATGGAGTGGGCTTGGCCTGCCAGCTCGTGCGCCAAATTAAAACCGAGTTGGAGCCACAGTATCCACGGCAGCCATGTGGCTTAAAGAACACAAAACAAAATCCATGAATTTTGCCATTTTTTACGAGCGAACGCTTCACTTTTTGGCTCTCAAGCATAAAACAAAAGGCCGACTTCGCTTGTTTTTTCTTTCTTTTTTTTTGCGAGCTCAGGCTATGCTTGAGGGAGGTGCGAGCGAGACAACTGCATCAGGCAGTCGCCATTTTTTCTGCTGTTCGTTCAAAGAAGAAATTGAGTGATGCGCTACGTTAAGTGAAAATTGTTCTTTAGTTAGCTGAAAGTTGGCGTCGTCGGTGAAAAGTTAGTTGATATTTTCTTGATTTGTTGAAAAGTCAAGCAAAACTTTTTCTTAGTTGTCAAGATTACGGAATCTTAATGAACAAATTTCTGAGCGTGAATTTATTGAATAGATTTCTTATTGAGCTAAAGAGAACAAATGTAAAATATATAGTATTTATATAAGTATAAGTGAATATAGATTTTTTGAGTAAATGGGAATAGATCTATTTATCTATCTATCTATCTATATTTTCAGATATATAATTTCCTTTTTGTTAAGCAAATGAGCATTTATCTATTTATTTTAAACTTGTTCTTAAGTCTACAAATAAAATGGATCCATTTCTTAAAATGTGGCATAATTTATTATGTAAAAAATAAAAAAGATAGGTTATTATATATGATATCTGTATACATCATATAATATAATACATCATCTATTTCTGTGCATAAAAATAAATTTATAATTTAAGCAAGAGATCCTATATACCAATATCTATCAATAGTAGTACTTCTCTTACAATGGTAATGCTAATGCTCATAAAGGTTTAATGATGGAACGAAATCGTAACGGAACGCCCTTACATAATTAGACTAAAGAAAAGCTTACTTGCACTATCTAGACTAAATCGAAGTTGATCAAAATCAATAGTATAGACAGACTAGGCAAAGGTTTAAATATGGAACAAAATGGAAATGGAACATTTGAAAATATTCATAAAATTAACATTTCCTCTTGAAGTAAGTATCAATTTGATAAAGATTTCCAAATGTTCCATTTCCATTTCGTTTCACTCTGACTTTTTTATAAAATTCTACCCATATACCAATATCTACCAATAGAACTAAATCTCTTACACGTAATCCACATCTTAAAGTATTATTTCGATAAAAATATGTTAATTGCAGAACAAAACCTTTAATCTATTCAATAATTTCGCACTTTGTAGTCTCTCGATTGGTATTCATTATGCCTAAGCCCACTCCCAAGCACTTCAAATTCAATTTCTTTCAACTATCCCATAAATTTATCCTGACTTAATTAGATTTTCATGTAATTATTATCTTGAGTTAACAATAACCTCAAGTGTTTGGCACACACGAAATCATTCAGAGCATAATTCAAGCAGCTCTCAAGCATTGTCCCGCCCCACGCATCCAGTATAGGGTGATTTTTTTCGCCTTTCCTTTGCTTTGCTGCCTTGAAATTTGCTCGAATTTGGCCTCAGCCTCAGACGGCGTCTTCAAAGCAATCAACCAATCAGCTGACCTGCTTCGATATCTGCAGCGCATGCAATCAACCGTTATAGCCTGCGTGCTTCCGCTCGTTCTAGCTAGCACTCCTCTCACTCTCTATCTCTCTCTCGCTCTGTCTTTGGCTCAACAATTCTTTCTACGCTTGCTCGTTCGCTAGCAATTCTTTTGCCGCACTTTATGTTTACGTTCAGTTTTTTCGCATTGTAAGCGATGTTGTTGTTGTTGTTATTGTTCTTGTCGACGTCGACGTCGACGTCAACATCCTCGTCAGGCTCGTGCTGCAGCGCGCACCCGACCCTCTTGCGTTATGCTCAACCCGCTGCTGTCTTCACTCACTCACTCACTGTTTCTCCCTCTCTCTCTTTCTCTCTCTGCCTGCGTCTCTTCTCTGTTTTGTCTGTTTATTTGCAATGAGTTTTGCATAATTCGCGCATTTGTTTCGTTCGTCGCTGCGTTCGTGACGCGTTTTTATTGGCCTGTTTGTCAGAGTAAAATGGGTATATTGATTTGTGTAGCTGTATGAGTACATAATTAGGAGTTGAAGTTATTAACTCATTATGATGAGTGTTTTGTGAGGGTATAAGGACTTAACTTAACTTAAATTTCTGTAGAATTTTAAGTATTTTATTTAGACAAAATATAGTTAATATTCATTGATGAGCTATTAGCAGATATTTAAAATATATTTAAATGTTCATTTTTTAAATAAAGAATTTTAAATATATTTTCTTTAAATTTCTATAGAATTTTTAATATTTTATTTAGACAAAATATAGTTAATATTCATTGATAAGCTATTAGCAGATATTTAAAATATATTTAAATATTTATTTTCTTTATGGTAAGAATTTTTAAAATATTTTATTTTAATATGTATAAAATTTAAAATATTTACTGAACTAAATATAGTTCATATTTATTTTAAAAACTAAAAAAAAAAAATAATAATTTTAAATTTCCCAATAAACATTTTGCAGGGTATTTCTCAGTCCATATTCAATTAATTTTTTTGTTCTATTCACTCGCTTTTTGTCACCGAGCCCAGCGGCATTTTGATTTTGGAACCAAAAACTGCCGTTAGCGGTGAGCTGATAGACCCTGCCCCCCACGTGCCGCCCCCACGCACGCTCTCAGTTAAAAACCACGAAATCCCGCGAATCCACCCGCTCAACGCGCGCGCGAATATAAAAGCGAATAAACTTCTGAAAAATATTCGACGGGTTTTTAGCTGAATTTGCATTTTTATACAAATATATTTGAAGAGTGCTTGTTGTGTGTGCGAGTGTGTGTGTGTGTGTGTGTGTGTGATGGGAGCCTGGGGAATGGAAGCGTTTGTTTGTCTGGCTGCTTTGTTTGCCACGCCCCTTGTTTGCTCAAAATGTCAAGCGCAGCGGCGTTGCGGTTAAGATTTTTATTACTAAAGCGCGAGCGCCCTAAAGTCGACTTCATTGATTTTTACTTTTTATTTTTATTTTTCATTATTATTTATTTTGTTTAAAAAAAAATTGTTAATTTTTTTTTGTATTTTTCTGGTAATTAATTTGGAAATTTTGTCGACTCCCTTTTCATGTTGACGCATCCGCATCCGCAGCACGATCGCGGTCGCAAGTACGAGGTGGACGTGAAGACCCGTGAGGAAATCACATCGCTGATTGCACATCATGTGACGGCCGTTAATTACATTTACCGCAACACAAAGTTCGATGGACGGACGGAGCATCGCAACATACGCTTTGAGGTGAGTGAACAGCAACAGCAGCAGCACAGCAGCGCCCCCTGTCGGCTGCCAATTGCCGAACAGAAGGGGGTGGCTCCAGAGTCCACAGTCCACAGCCCACAGCCACAGCCAACAATGGCCACAGAACAAAGAGCGTGTCCCTGGACCAGGACCAGAAGCAGCAGCAGCAGCAGCAGCTCCAGCTCCAGAACGAGGACAACCTCATCAGGGTTGTAAAGAGAAACGTTTAAGCGCAGACAGCCCCAATAATTATGCGTGAAACGAGTCGCGCTGGCGCTGGCGTTGAGTTAAGATGGGTTTTAGTGTACTAAAACCTTAAAGTCAAGTGAAGGGATTGCCATTATGTATAGATGTAATTTAGTTTTAGTAGTAGGGGAACGAAATGGAATTGCAACAGTTTTGGGTTGAGATGAGTTCAGTTAATGTGAATAACTTAAGTTTGAGCTGAGGAAAAGTATTGAAATTTGGTGTAATGCAAATAAAGTTTTAAAGATGGAACGAAATGGTAATGAATAAGTTGAGTAAAGAAAATCTTCTTTGCATAGTTTATAGTAACTCGAAGCTGATCAAATAAATAATAACTCTTCAAAAATTAGTATAGAGAGACTAGCCATAGTTTCAAAAATGGAACGAAATGGAATTGGAACATTTAGAAATCTTAATAAAATTAACATTCCTTATATAATAGAAGTGTTAATTTGACTAAGATTTCTATATGTTCCATTTCCATTTCGTCCCACTTTGACATTTTTATAAAATTCCTTCATTTATATTAACTCTAATTTCCCAAATTCTCCTCCAGGTGCAACGCATCAAAATAGATGACGATTCCGCCTGTCGCAATTCCTACAACGGCCCCCACAATGCATTTTGTAACGAGCACATGGATGTCTCGAACTTCTTGAATCTCCACTCCTTAGAGGATCACTCAGACTTTTGTCTAGCCTACGTATTTACCTACAGGTGAGTAGGAAATAAAATAATAAATTATTTATTTAAACTAAACTTAAACTTGTTTCACGCCGCAGAGATTTTACGGGTGGCACTTTGGGCCTGGCCTGGGTGGCCAGCGCATCGGGCGCCTCGGGCGGCATTTGCGAGAAGTACAAAACCTACACGGAAACTGTGGGCGGTCAATATCAGAGCACCAAGCGCTCACTGAACACGGGCATCATTACCTTTGTCAACTACAACAGTCGCGTGCCACCGAAAGTGTCGCAGCTAACGCTGGCCCATGAAATTGGGCACAATTTTGGATCACCAGTAAGTGGATGGGGATGGGAATGAGTGGGATGGACGTGAAACGCGTTATATTATGACTTCCAATTGCTTACTTTATTATTATAATTGCGTATTTACATATAATTTTAATGATTTTAACTTATTTATTTTAAAAAACACATTCCATTCCATCGTTTCATCAATTTTATTCCATGTTGCATTATATTCTATAATTTTACATGAATATCGCATCACTGCTTAGCTCAATTGCATTTAATTTTATAATTTTATTGATTTCTGAAGTAAATTTTATGTTCCATTCCAACGTTCCACTTTATATTTTCACTTCAAATACTCAAAATTGATTACACTTTCATTATACATAAAACATTTTGTTAAATTGAATGTTTCATTCCATCGTTCCATTTTGGAAAACTCGCTAATCAAGTGTTTTTCGCTTTCACAGCACGACTATCCACAAGAATGCCGTCCCAGTGGACCCAATGGCAACTTCATAATGTTCGCCAGCGCCACCTCAGGCGATCGTCCCAACAATTCCAAATTCTCACCCTGTTCCATACGCAACATTTCCAATGTGCTGGACGTGCTGGTGGGCAACACGAAGCGCGACTGCTTCAAGGCGTCGGAGGGCGCCTTCTGCGGCAACAAGATCGTGGAGTCGGGCGAGGAGTGCGACTGCGGCTTCAACGAGGAGGAGTGCAAGGACAACTGCTGCTATCCGCGCCTGATCAGCGAGTACGACCAGTCCTTGAACTCTACGGCGAAGGGCTGCAAGCGACGCGCCAAGACGCAGTGCTCGCCGTCGCAGGGTCCCTGCTGCCTGGCCAACTCGTGCGCCTTCGTGCCCACGCACTTCCACCAGAAGTGCAAGGAGGAGACGGAGTGCAGCTGGTCGAGCACCTGCAACGGCACCACGGCCGAGTGCCCGGAGCCCAGGCACCGCGACGACAAGACCATGTGCAACAACGGCACCGCCCTCTGCATACGCGGCGAGTGCAGCGGCTCGCCCTGTCTGCTCTGGAACATGACCAAGTGCTTCCTCACCTCCACGTCGCTGCCGCACGTGGACAAGCGCAAGCTCTGCGAGCTGGCCTGCCAGGACGGCAACGACACCTCCACCTGCCGCAGCACCAGCGAGTTCGCTGCCGAATACAACATTCAGCCGGGCGGGATCAGCCTGCAGCCCGGGTCACCCTGTGACAACTTCCAGGGCTACTGCGACGTGTTCCTCAAGTGTCGCGCTGTCGACGCCGACGGCCCGCTGGTGCGGCTCAAGAATCTCCTACTGAACCGGGAGACGCTGCTCACCGTCACGGAGTGGGTCACCGGCAACTGGTATCTGGTGGTGCTCATCGGCGTCGGCTTCATCGTCGTCCTGGGCGCATTCATTAAGTGCTGCGCCGTACACACGCCCAGCTCCAACCCGAAGAAGCGCCGGGCTCGACGCATCAGCGAGACGCTGCGTGCGCCCATGAATACGCTGCGACGAATGGTAAGTTGGGAAATGGAACTGAAATTGTACAAATATACTCGTTCGTGGTGGGAAAAGCGGTATATTGGCTATGGGTATGAGTATTATTGAGTCGGATATGCCCGACCGTAGCTTAATAATTTCTTTTCTATACGTCCGCCTTGATGTTTTTTATGATAAACTACGGTATTGAGTCTTGTGAAAGGGTGAAAGATGAACTGAAAATATCCTGAATGAGTATAGATCAGTCGGATATTCCCGACTGTAATACACTAACTTCTTTTATTCTATATTCTCCCCTTCTCTCTCTCTCACTCCCACCTGCAGCAACGTCATCCGAATCAACGTGGCGCTGGACCCCGCAGCATTCCGCCGCCCGCGCACGAGGCGCAACACTATCCGCGGGGTGGTGGCGGTGGTGGTGGTGCAGGCGGACGCCATGGAGGCGCGCGTGGACACAACCATCACAATGCGCATCCGCACGAGTGGGATCGGCATCAGGGCGGCCACTCGATTGTGCCGCTGCCCACGGGCGGCAGCCACGCCAGCCGCAATGCGCCGGCGAATCAGGGGCGACGCAGCGATGGGCGTGGCGCACGGCCCAGCAGCAGCGGCAGGCCGCAGGCGAGCGGCGGCGGAGCAGCAGCAGCAGCCGGACGATCTGGGTATGGAGCTGACCAAGCGGGCGTGGGTGGTGCTATGGGTGGTGGTGTGCAGGCGGCCATCAGCAGCGGCGGCGTTGTGGCGCGTGCGCAGCTGCCGCTGCCGTTGCCGCCCGCCAATGCACAGCAGCCGCAACAGCAACTACAACAACAACAACAACAAGCACTCTCACCGCAACAACAGCAAGCGTTCTATGCGCCGAAAGGTGCGTTTGCCACTCCACGAGAGTGTTCTATGCCAGTAGTTCCCCAATGCTAGAGAGCTGCTGTTTCGTTTCTCACATTGTTCCACTGCAAACAGAACACATTTAATTTGTATTTTGACCTCTTTTTCTTTTTTCCCTTTTTTTGCGCCCTCTTTTCCAACCGTACCTCATCTATATATACGCTTATGTATATATATATTCGCAAACCGAACCAAAATCATGCAAAAACATATGAAATTCAGAATTACCACCGCGCAATAAGTCCCGTGCGTCACGTACCGCGGCCACGCCCTCGACCGTGGCTGGCAGCAGCAAGCAAGCCAAAAGTGCCAAAGCCAAAGACACACAACAACAACAACAACAACAACATAACAACAAACACAACAACAGCAACCGCAGCCGCAGCAGCAGCAAAGACAAGGCGACAGCAGCCGCTGGCAAGATGCGCCGCAATATTGTCTACTAGATGATGGAACACTTGGAATTGGAACGCCTCAACACATGCCATATACAAGACATATATATATATATATACATCTATATCTACATCTATCCAGTACATATATATTTACTTCAATACTTCCACGCGCTTGCTAGCGTGCCATTTCCATCGTTCCACGCAAACGGCTTCGCCCCCCTCCCAACCACCACACAAAACGAATTTGATCAGCAATTGGTATGAATAATTTTCACTAGCGTTTTTCTTTCCATATTTCCATATTTCCTTCTACTCGACTGTATTTGCCCGTCTTCAAATTTGTTCCTCGTTTTTCTTTTTTTTTACTGGTCATCGGCTCTATTAACAGCACTTCGTATGTGTTTCCGTTTTTTATTTACCGTTGTTTTGCGCCCTCTTTGATTGGCATGTGTCCGAATTTGTTATTTTGTTTTTGTCCCTTTCCCACATTTTGTATTGTTGTTGTTTTTGTTATTGCATGCACCCTAACAAATATTATTAATGTTTATACTAAAAACTTATTTTGTTAACACCTAACACGACTCATTGAGTGCCATAATTAAATTATAAATAAAACTATTAAATTTATGAAAACAGAAATAAGTCAATAAAAGTTAAAAACAAAATAAAATAAAAATGTAAATTAAAAATATATAAATAAAAGTAATAATAATACTTAAATTAATAATTAACAAATTTCTTTAATAATCAAAAGTAAGTAAAATAACAAATAAATATAATAAACATTTAAAATAAAAAATTATTAATATACAAATTTAAAATAAAATTAAAAACTAAAACAAAAAATATCCCAATTAAAAATTTAAAATAATAAAAAAAAGCAATGAAAAATAAATATTATTTGAGTTTAAATAACAAAAAAATAAATTTTAAAAAATTTAAAATAAAAATTTAATACTTTCCTTTTGTAATTTAAGAAATAAAACACAAAAAATATCTTAGCTAAATTTAAATGGTTTAAAAACTATTTCGGCTTATTTCAATTTCGTATATTCTAATTTTAGAAAAACAAACATATTTACGAAAAAAATATTTAAATTTTTGCTGAGATATGTATATATATATACATGTGTTTTATTTTTTTTTTTAATTTTAAAAGCAAAAATACTCGGCAGTATTGCTTTTGTTTTCTATTTTTTAAATTAAATAAATAAATAAAATAAAACAAATAAATAAAATAAAATATTCCAAATTCAAACTAATATTATAGTAAACGTAAATATATAAAAAAGTTTTTCTTAATGTCAATTTTGAAATTTTAAATTCTGTAAACTTTTATTTTGAATGTGACTTTATGAATGACTTTATATTGTTTTTTTTTCCTTAAAATTTGTATTTAAATATTTCTTTGCAATTTTTTTTTATTTTTATATTTTTGTAATATATGCAATAATGTTTTTTGATTTATTACACTTACACATATTTTTTTAACAAGCTCAATATTTATTTATTTAAATATTGAATTAAAAAGCGAACTTCAAAACTTGATTTTATGTGAAAGAGAATTCCTTTTATTTTTTCTTGGCCAATATTTAAACTTTGAACAGTGTTGGAATTTATGCAAGTTGTTTCCAAAAGGCATTTCATTTGCATAGTTATAAAAACCACGAAAAAAGAAGAAAACTACTAAAAAACTACTAAAACAAGTTTAAATGTGTATGCGTGTGTGAGTGTATGTGTGTATGTGAGCGTGTGTGAGTGTTTTAATATAAATCGATAAGCTGCACATGGCCTAATTCAAGTAGTTGCCCACAGTGGGGGCTGGGCAACTTCACTTGAACTGGCGCCACGGGCAACTAACAAGTCAAGAAACTAATACAACTTTTAATGTATATATTCTCTCTCTCTCTTTCTCTCTCTACCCGTCTCTCTCTCCCTTATACTCAATATACGTATACGTATTTAATCTGGCTTAGGCGTCGCGCCCCCGCCGCCGCTACAAGTAAGCTATAGTCGACCGACATCGCTGCATGAGCAACAGCAACAGCAACAACAGCCGCTGGAGGAGCTGCAGGAGTCAGAGCAGCAGCAGCACGCCTATGCTGATGCCTATGCGGCATTGGGGCGTGGCCACTATGAGTCGACGACGCGGGTGCCCAACAATAGCAAAGTTTGACAGCCAAAATTAATGTCGGAGCGCCATAAGAAACCAAAAGGAAAGCGACAAAAGCAACAGCAACTTAAGCAACAGCAACAACAACAACAACAACAGCAACAGCAACAGCAACAAGAACAAAAATCAAATGAACTCAAATTAAATGTAAATGTAATTTTTATGCTAATTATTTTTATTTAAACAAAACGCAAGCGAAAATAACAAATTTCTGAAGTACCAACAAAATCGGAAGAGGAAAAAAAGAAAACAAGAAAAGCTAAAAAAAAATCATGAACGATATTTTTGATTGAATTAATTGATATAAGAATGCAAATCATTATTATTATAAATAATTCAAAATGCAAATTGCATCAAATATATATATATATATATATATATATATATATATATATATATATATATATATATATATATATATATATATATATATATAGTAAACAGAGAAAAAAACGAAAAAAATATATATACATATATTTAATGATTGTGCGTACTTATTTACAAAGCAGCAGCGACAACATGAATAAAGAAATTAAAAAAATAAAAAACTTAAATGTACGCAAAACAAGCTAAAACATGAAATATAAACTGAAAAGAAAAAAGAAATTTAAATGTCAAACATTTAGTAAAGAGCAAAAAGCAAGCAAAAAATAAAAATAAAAATATTTATTTATGTAAAAAAAATTCAAAATATATATATATATATATATATAAATGGCAAAGCATTTAAATTGTGTATGAAAAGCCAAAAACTTTTAAACAAAGCCGTCAAATTTTTTGGATTTGTAAATCGAACAGGAAGAGAAAAAAAAGTAAAAAGAAAATTATTTTCTCATTTGCTAAAAAGTCACTGCTGCTAAAAAGAAAATTGAAATCAGAAATGAAATGAACGCAAATCGAATAATGAAAGCAATTCTTTAGTTTACCTTAATCAAAAAAAATATAAAAAAATTAAATAATGTCTAATTGATTTAGTATTGATTTTGTCATCTTGTATTAGGTTAAAAGCTTTATATTTAAATGTTTAACGAGCTGTTTTTAATCATTTCTATCCAGCCCGCAACTGATTATGTTAAATATGTTACTCAGCTCTATATATTATGGAAAATGCATAATATATATATATATATATATATATATATATATATATATATATATATATATATATATATATATATATATATATATATATATATATATATATATATGTATATTATGCATTTTAGTTAAACAAATTATGATTATATTTGTTATAATTTTAATTAGATTTTCTAGTTTATGTTTTTTGTTTTTTTGTCTGTTACTTTTGCAATTTGAATCATTCGGAACGAGCTACAAAAACATTACAAAAATCTTTCAACTATATAAATATAAATATATATACCATATATATATATATATATATATATATATATATATATATATATATATATATATATATATATATATATATATTTTCAAAAACTTCCTTCAACTGGTATAGCCATAAATATAGTTTAAAATACTTGAGTCAGTTTTATTTTTAAAAAGTATTTTACAATTTTCAATGGGTTTAATTTCGTTTCGCCTTTCAGTAATTTCAGCAAATTTTCTTTAAAATTATATTTTTGAAAAATACAAATTTAATTTTCCAAACTTTTTCAACTTCTTTCAACAGATTGTTTCTTCGTCAAAAAAAAAAAGAAAAACAAAACTTGTACATAGAAAAAGTCTCTAAGAAATACACACAACAAATAAAAAATATAAGAAAATTATGCATTAATTAAGTAAAAGAAATAAATGTTTAACAAACATAAGTTAAAAAGTAATTACTTAAATTGAAATATATATACACAAATATATATAATAATATGTATTTAAATTTAAATTAAAGAACAAAAGCAAACTATGCTCTTAGTTTAAAGCAAGACAACAAAACAAACAGCAACAACAACAACAACAAGAAGAACAGACACAACCGAAATACAAAAACAAAAAACATTTAAACTATTAATTTAATTAAATATATATAATGAATTAATTAATTGAATTTAAGGCTAAAGAAAAAACACTGCTACAAAAACATAAAAATGAACACATAAAAATAAGAATGAACATAAGAAATGATAATAAAACAAGAACAAAACTACTATTTTATAAAATACAAAAAAAAAACGAACCAGACTTTTTTTAAGTGGGCAAAAATGGAAATTTAAATTTAAAGGAGTTTAAGCAGAGAGTAAGTATTTAGAGGAATTGGGTGAGTAAACATATTATTTTTTAAATGGGTTTATTAATATTTAAATATTGATTAAGGTTTTTAATTTGATTGATTTTATTTTTTGTATGATTTTTCATCATTTTTATATTATTTATACCGCCACGAAAACCTGCCTAAATATATATGGTATTCGTTTGAATTTAAGTCGTAAATTAAAAACAAAATAATAATAATAATAATAAAAAATATTGACTAAGTATTTAAATAATTTTTTATAATATATAAATATTTATATATTATAAAAATACATTAGAATACAAATTAATTATGTATATTATTATTATATACAGATATACAATATATAATATATATATTTCAATGTTATATCAGAATATTTATATAAAAAATATAATATACCTAAATAAAAATATAAGATATATGTGTATAAATAAAAATTATATTTATTTAAAAAAAATATTAATTAAAGTATGTATGTACATGTAAACTTGTATTTTTTAATATATCTATATACATACTTTTCATATATAAATTAAATAAAATAAATGAATAGGTAGAAATTAAATTGTTTTTAATTTTGTTTTTGTCTATTTAGCTTTACTTCACTTAAGTTCTTTTGCCTAAAAAAAATTAGTAATCTTTTTAAGATATATGGAAAATATATGCTAAAAGAAAATAATACATATTTTTAAAAGGAATATGTGTATATGCATATATTTTTTGTATTTTTTTTTTATAAATATAAATTTGATATTTCTTTTTATATATATACAAATTAAGTACAATAATTTCCAATTCAATTAATAAGCCAATTTGTTTTGTAGAAAATATGCATATTTATTTTTATATTTGAACATTTTTTATTATTCGCATTTGTTAGCAAACATTTAAGGCACTTTTACACAATTAAATATTAATATTACAAAATACTTAAAAATTAGTATACAAAAACATGATTTTTTTGGTTAAAAGAGAAACAGAGACACATTTAGCTGCGCAGGCAGTTAAACAGTTACAGTGAAGCCAAGTACAGTGAAGCCTCTCTAAGCGCGCACTCGCGATGCCTTCTTGCTCTTGTCAGCCTTGGGCGGCGGCGGGCCACTGCGTCCGCCCTGCATGTGGCGATTGTAGATGCTGCAAGAGAGGGAGATAGTTATAAGAGAGAGGGAGAGAGATATAGATTCCCATTCCAGCTCACATTTTGTAGGTTTCAGTCTTGAGGTAGTCTATGACATGACTGATGCCTAGGAGGTACTGCTCCGCAATGGGATTCACCCAGGGATTCTCCTCCATCTTCATCACCGACTTGTTGCTGAGCAGATCGAGCTGGGCCACCTCCGGCGGCAGCACCTGCAGTCGATTGTTCTGGATGTGCAGCTCACGCAGTCGCACCAGGTCGCCCACCTCGCGCGGCAGCTCCAGCAGATCGTTGTCGCGCAGACCCAGTATCTGCAGGTTCTTCAGCTGGCCCAGCTCCTTAGGGATGTACTCGAAGTCGTTGTCGCCCAGGTACAGAGCGCGCAGCGTCTCCATGCCGAAGAAGTTGCCCGGCAGCACCTGCTCGCTCAGGTTGTTGTACGACAGGTCGAGCACCTCCAGCACGGGAAAAGCGCCAAAGCCGCGAGGCAGATTGTCCAGCCGATTGATCGAGCAGTTCAAAATGCGCAGCTTCGGCATGGACGAGAGCGAAACGGGCAGCTCGGTGAGCAGATTGTTCGAGAGGTTCAAGATCTCCAGATTCAGCAAGTTGGCAATCCCCGGACTGATGATGCTGATCTTGTTGTGAGAGAGCGTCAGCCGTGTGATATAGGACATGTTGACTGCGGGTAAGAGAGGGAAATTTTTAAACACATTAAAAGAAAATAAAAAAAACAATATTTAATAATATAATATAAAATAATATAAAAATAACTATTTTTAAATTAAATTAAATTTTTATAAATTTTTTCAACATTTTTTTTTATAATTTAAAAACTCAATTTAATTAATATTTCTTGTATTAATTGCCCTAAGCGCAGTTTCACATTCATTGAACACAGCCAATTTCTCACAGCCTCTCAAACCTCCGCAAACAGCTGTTTACGACGCACTGCACGCAACAGGCATGAGTGTGAGCGAGACAACATTATGGCATACGCGCAGTGCCTATTTATAAGTGAGAATCAAACAAATTTTGGGCGTTTACTGGCTGGCAATTAATGAAAAACTCTGTTCAGTTGCTTAAACAACATCTGGCCACCAGCCTACGCACAGTGAAGTTAATGCAAATGCATTTTCAAACAGTTATTTTGTGCTTTTTGTTATTTGTATAGACGCTGGCGTCATCAAGCAGAATTCTGTTAACGGCGCAACGATGGCGTCATAGCTATTATTTGTTATTTACTAGAAATGCGCAAAATTTGACTGTTATTTTCCGCAGCTGGCACTTACACAGTCCGGGCAGCTCCTCGAAGGAGACCAGGCCCTTGTCCACCAGATCCAATTCGCGATTTTGGGTCTCGCGCGCCTCGTCCAACACCTTCTTCGCCTTCGACATCTTTGCGTTAACAGGCAGACACTGATTCATCGTGCAGCTGGTTGGCTGTTAGGCGCGCGCTGTTAACTCAATTGGTACTGTTCAGGGTGCAATGGTGTTGCCACTTGTCGAAGTGTTAGCGAAGTTGTGCACCTTTGTTAATGTTACTCCAACTGTAAGTATTTAGTTTTAAATGTTTATTTAAATTAATTAATTTGAATATAGTTAATTATTTTTATTTTCTATTACACAATAGCTATTATTTAGAACATTATTATTCATTTAACAAATGCCGTTCAGTGCGCAGCTGCTGCCGCTTGCCAAAATTTCGGACTAAGTTATGATGAGCTAGCTAAGTTTTGCACCTCTTAAAATTTCTTAATACTGCACAATGCTACCGCAACTGTAAGCATTTTGTTAAGAATTCAAATTTTAAAAAGAATTCATTTAAAAATGGTAATATTTTTTTGTAATACACAACACAATTTAATTTAAACAATTTTTATTTTTGGTTTTGCACAGTGTATTTATATTTTATATTAATAATTTTTTCCCATATAATAATTATATTTTTTATTTAATTTTCTGTGTTTTTTTTAATTATATTTTTTTAATAATATTTTTTGTTTCATTTTACAACGAATTTAGCTGTTGCGCAGTGCTGCTCAAACCGCAGCTGCAGCTGCTGTTGACTTTGGTTTTTCTTTTCTATTTTCTCTTTTTCTCTCGCTGCGTTTGCATCTGTTTTTCTTGTGGCAATTTTCACGGACTTTCCAGCACTTTAAATCGAGTTCAACAATTTGTATGCACACAGTGCTCCACAAACTATGCACTTGACCCAATTTCCAATTGAAAAGAATTTTTATTTGTAATTTTTTCTTTTTTACTTTTCTGATTTGTTTTTTTGTGTGCACTTTCAACAGGTTCCGCACGCAACTGAGCATTTGGCGTCGTGCTCTTTCAATTTGTTTCTAATTCTAATTTCATTTATTGTAAAATATACGAAAATAGTCTGCGTCACCTTTCGTTCGCCACGCGCTCTGCCACCGACTGCCGCCTGAGCTGATTTCTGTGCAGCGTTCGATCGGATCCGATCGATTGATTCGTCTTCGAGCTGGTTTTTGTTTTAGTTTTCGCTTCGTTTGCCTTTTTTTTCGCGATGTCGTCAAAATGCGCGTATGAGTGCTCTAGTTGAGCGGGCATGGCCAAGAGATGCCCTGTGAACGTTACATCTGTGAAGTTACATTAGTGATAACAGAGCTCTGTTAAATAACATATTTGCATGCTGTTAGCAGTACTAACATATTAGGCATAAGGCGAGGGACAGAGATAGAAAGAGTGACAGAGTGGGAGAGAGAGAGAGAGAGGGAGAGAGAGAGAGAGAGACAGTGTGAGAAAGAGAGAGAGAGAGAGACATTGAGAGAGAGACATAGAGAGAGAGAGAGAGAGAGATAGAGAGAGACTAAGATAGAGAGAGAGAGAGAAAGAGAGAGAGAGAGAGAAAGAGCGAGAGAGAGAGAGACATAAGGAGGAATGAGAAATAAATGAGAGAGAGATGCAGAGATATTAACAGGGAGACAAAGAGAGAGAGAGAGATGGGGAGAGAGAGTATCACGAGGAAAGGAGGGAGAAAGAGAGAGCGAGGGATAGAGAGAGAGAGAGAGAGAGAGAGAGAGAGAGAGATAAAAGACAGAGGACAGATAGAGAATGAGACATAATGAGAGGAATAAAGTGAAGGTGAGAAAAAAAATTAGAGAAAAAGAAAAAGAGAAAAAGATAGAATCGTAACCAGACTGATAAAGAGGAACATAGAAGAGTAAAAAAAAGAGACAGAAAGAGATTGAAGAAGCCTGAGAGTGAGAGAGTTAAAGCAGTAGATAGTTTGCTATAAACACAGAGAAAGAGAGAGAGAGAGAGAGAGAGAGAGAGAGAGAGAGAGTGAACGACAAAGAGAGAGAGAGAGAGAGAGAGACAGCCTATTTTTACACCACAACGAACAAAGAGAAAAAGAGAGAATATCTGAGAACGAAAGAATAGAGCAAAGAGTGCAAAGTAAGACAAGAAATAAAATTCTAAACATAAATTAATTTATAAGTATTTTATTTTATATTTTGCCATTCTGTTACCAACATTCGTGTCAGTATACCCTGTTGCACTACTTCATAGAGTAGAGGGTATTATGAAAACACAAACTACAAAGACATTCCCATTCTCGTTAAACTTGATACGAGTTTTGGCTTTGTCTTGCTTTTTGCTTTTGTTTATTTTTATTTTAGTTTTTGTTTCACTTATTTTTGCTCTCGCAAAACTCGTTTGACGGCTTTTTATTTATATTAACTTCGGCTGCATTTCTTTTATGTTGTTTCGAAATTTACTTGCAGCATAATATGGTTTTATGTGGGTAAGGAAGATATTTAATATTGAATTCATTTTATTAAATGCGCTTTGAGATTTTAAGCTGCAAAATAATATGAAATTAAAAACAAAAAACCTATTACTTAGCAAATACAATATTTTTTTTTTAAATATTATGTTATAATTAAAAATTTATATTATATATAAAAAGTTTTTCCTATGTGCATAGATAGCAAAAAGACATTTGTTTTAAAATTATTTAATTTTTGAGCAACAATTCAGGCTATCAGAAAAAATATATAAAATAATATAATTTTAAACAGGGTGAAATTATGATATTTAAAGAAAAGGAAATGTTTAAATGTTTAAAAAAGTCATAATAAAAAAATACAAGTTTAATAAAAATATATACATAAAATTAAACTTAAACTTAAAAAAATTATATTTATAAAATACTTATATGTATACTTTCAATTCGAATTATATTATATTTAATTGTTAGTTCTACTCACTTTCCCACAGCTTAGCTGAACTATTATTAGAAATAAAAATAAATACTCAACATTTAACCCCGCTTAAGTGTAAAAATCTTGAGTAATTATATTTTAATGAATAAATATTAGTTATAGCTTAGCGAAAATAATTAAAAGCAGTTCTCACAGCAAATCCAATAAAAAGCTGAGCAATTTTTTGTTTAATTTTAAGTTTTTACGATCAGAATGATTGGCAGTTACACTTAGGGCACAAATAATAGGTACATCATAAATATTTAAGCCATATAAAAATGTGCATACATTAGAAATTTTAATTCGGATTTTTGTTTATTTACATTTATTTATTATAGTTACTTTTTTATTTTATATATATTTTTTAAATTTCTTTATTAATAAACATAATAAATATATACATTTATAATATTTTTATTTATATTTATTTATATTTTAATTTTTATTATTATGTTTAATTATTATTAATAAATAATAAAAATATACAATTTTTTTTGTTTTTTATTAAAACTATTTTAAATTTTAATTTTTTTATTTAATTTATTTTTTTTAATATTATTGCTATTAATAAATAATGAAAACATATAAATATGTCGGATTTTTTATTTAATATTTTTATTATTGTTATATTTAATTATTATTATTAAAAAATAAAAAATATAAAAATTTCAAATTTTTTAAAAATTTTAATATATGTATATTATTATTATTATTATTTTTTTTATCTATACCTATACTTTGTAAATATTACTTTTATTATTTTGCTTAACATATACATTTGATATATAAACATAAAATAAATACTTTTTTGGATTCGCTGTTTCTTCGTTATATTTAGCAGAGTATTTAATAAATTTGAGAGTTTCAAGCTGATCTCAATAAAAAATGAAGCGCAAACTATGATTAAAAATTTAATATATTTGCTGATATTTCATGGCAGCGAGGCCTATAAATTATGACGAGAATAAAGCAGGAAGAATGGTGGGCGAATAGGCGGAGAGGGGCGAGGGAAGGCGAGTTGGAGCTTCAGCTTCCGCTTAGATTGTTAGCTGAATTTTTAATTACTTTATTGTTGATGCGGTCATCTCTCTCTCTCTCTCTCTCTCTCTCTCTCTATCTCTCTCTCGCTCTTCACTCATATGTATATTTTTATTTTTTTTCTGCTATTAATTTTCATTTCGCCTGTCGAATCTGCCAAAGCTAGTGAAAGTTTGTCTTTTGTGCCTTGCGTTGCATAATTTGCGTGTTGCATACTTTTCGAGCGCACTGTGGGACCAGGCCATGTGTGTGTGTGTGTGTGTGTGCATGGCCGTATGCTGTGCGCAACATTTCCGCCATATAAAATATGCAAAACAATGCAAACTCTCGCTGGCTAACAAAACTGAAAATAAAAACTAAAAATTAAAAAAAAAAATCACAAAAAAAACTCTAGCTTGGCCCGAAAAATTAATTTTGTTTTTGCTGTGAAATTTTCGTGCTCTAGATTTTTAGTCGAAACCAAATTTTTTTTATTAATTTTTTTATTTCTATTTTTTTCTTCTGCTAATGTTGTGGCTACACTGTCTGTCCTATTTTAGTAAAGTTTGCAGCGCATTGCAAATCTGCGCTAATTTTCATATGCAAAATAAATTTTTAAATATTATTCATATTTAAGTTTATTACAAAACGAAATTCCTTTGGGCATTTTGAAACATTTGACTATTCGAAATTGAATATAGTTGCCTTTTATTTATATTTTTAGTTCAATTGAACTGCAAACATAGCTTGCATATTAAAATATTTATTATTAGAAATATTAAAAAAAAAAACTGAGTGAAATTCTCACTCCTTTTCATTTGGATCGTAACTGAGCGAGAAGTTGAGTTCCTCAGTGGAAGATGATTTAAGTGTTTTTATAAATGTTCACACATATTTGTTGAGAGTGCGAGCACAAATAGAATCCATAATCCATAGAAAAGAAGTTGAGCGCAGCTTGGAAAGTGTGAAAGCTGAGCGTCTTCACACATGCATACACCCACACATATTCGCATGCAATGGCATGCAATGATGATTAAGATTGAGATTTAAGAAGCAGTAGAACTCAGGTTGAATCGTAACAGAGAGAGAGAGAGAGAGAGAGCAGCAGAGTAGCCGAGTGGATTCTATTCTCAGTGCCGCTCAGCAATATTCATACACACACATATTCTCATCCCATGCCTTGATATGTGTGGATTGCAGCCTTGACCTGTTGAGAGTACGAGCATAAATAGAATCCATAAATGGCAGCAGAGAAGAAGTAGACCATAACTGAGAGAATGCTTGAGTAATGTTAGTGGAGGCTGAACTGAGCGTTAAGCGGCTTCACCCAAGCATACACACACGCGCACATATTCGCAACCAATGGCGTGAAGAGGGCAACAGTTGAGTCGGAGCAAAGCCATAGGCAGAGTCAAAGTGGAGTCAGAATTCAGAGGCACAGGCATTGACTGACACTGACTGACTCTGAGTATGGCAACAGCTAAGACACAGTTGTGACACAGTTGAGGTACATTTGAGTCAAAGCAGAGCCAGAGGCAGAGGTAAAGGCAGATCCAGAGCTGAGCCATAAGTGGAGCTTTTTCTATATAGTTTTATCTTTGTCTGCCTATTTATAGCTGTTTCTAGCTATTTACATCTGTGCCTGGTGTTTTTTTTCCCAACTGATCAGCCGTACAAAGCCATGTAGCTGTTCTTAGTGGAAGCTAAGTTGAGCAAGTGCCCACACGAGTTTCTACACGTCTGCTCAGCCATTGGTGTGATCTGTCTGAAGAGTGCAGCCTGCAATTGGTAACAGTGCGAGCACATATATATAAGATGCACAAATGGAGTAGAGCGGATCGTAACATTGAGCGAAGCTGAGTGCGCTCAGTGGATGCTAAGTGAAGCGTGTTTCTGGTGCACGCGTCTCACACATACACACATGCGGACACACTTATGCACAATTTAACGCATCTATGGCCTAATGTGCGAGAGAACAATCACAGTTATTTGCAAGTTGAGTGTTTTTTAGCTGTGTTAAGAACTGCTGTAGTCCACATTTAGACAGTTTAGTTTATCGCGACCTTTCGCTGCGATCGCAGGTGATTATGTGTTGAGTTAAAGTCGCTTTATTTTAAAGACGTGTTAAATTCATTTAATTATTAGTATGATACTAAAATGTGTTTTAAAACTCTGCAAATTGTGAAACGGAAAAATAAGGAAAATAATATAAGTAAGTTTATCTATTTCTATTTATATATATATATATATATATACATACATATTTGTATGTAGACAAACAACACTTGGAGTGTAAAGTAATCCAGCGCAAAGCCTCGTTAGGTTTTTGCCATATTTCATTTCTCCCTTGGCTTTTTTCTGCATTGCATTTGTTAAACAGTTAAATACTGCTAATGTATGAAGCGCAATTCCTATTCTCCTTTAAAATCTCTTCTTTCGGTTCCACAGCTAAGGAATGTTTATGCATAAAATAAATAGATAGATATATATACATATATGTAATAGACAGGTATATTTTAGTTTTTATATATATTTTTAAATTTTTCCTTCATTTTAATTTTTTTGTAAATATTATATTATTATATATATTTTAATATATATTAAAATTTTAATTTGCCTTTATAAATATATAAATTAGAATGAAAAGACCATTTGAACATTATTTGCAGTTTCAGTTTTCCTGTTTGGCCCCAGGGAAAACCCCTTTTTCCCTGAAAAGCCATATTATTTATGAAAATTTATTACCTATGCATTATTTATGTTGAATAAATGCCTTTCGAACGACGAACGTTTGCCCAGCATGCGACTTAAGTATCTTTTAAGTTGCCCGATTTGTATGCTAATGTGTTCACACCTACACACGTATATATGTATGTATGTGTATATGTGTGTGTGTTTGCAATATAATTCATTTCGTATTGCGTCTGTGATTGGTATTAACATAAATTATTCAGTGTCGAAACGCTTTGCGGTCTCATTTTAAATGAGCTGTAAAATATGCAGGTTAATTTGGTAAATCGTTGCCGTTACAGCGGCCATAAATTCGCATTAACTTGTACAATAATTTGCGTCGTTAACGTGGCCAGAACAACATGATATCTATTGTGAATGGCTGTCTGTCCGTCTCTCTCTCTCTCTCTCTCTCTCTGATAAGGCCAAGTTCTTCTTTTCAGTTTAGTTTGATTTATGTCTGCACTAATTTGTGGCCATTTGCCTGTGCTGGCCATTTACCGAGAAGCTGACCACAGCAAAGGAGTTAGCTCAGTCCGTCCGTCCGCCTGTCCGTCCGTCTGGCTGGATAAATGGGCTGATTGAATAACTCGGAATGGCACTGAAATATAAATGACAGCTGCCTACGCCTCAGTGCCATGCCCCCCAGGCAGCTGTCAGCAGTGCTAGGGCCGAGTGCTGCACATCCTTCTAACCTCTCTCTCTCTCTCTGCCTTTCTCTCTGTTGTCTGCCTTTATTTCAGGCCATTTTTCAGTGCGCTTTGTTTACATTGGCCAAAGACCGGCAACAGCAGCAGCAGCAGGATGAGCTCTAATGCCACCCAGAGGCAACACCAATCACTAGCTCTGTGTGGCAACCACAGGCTGTTCTGCCTTTTCCTTGGCTTCGCCTCGCTCATCCCGTTCATTCCGTTCGTCCGTTTGATTTACTTCAAACAATTGGCAACATCATACATCAACGACTTTTCGATTTTTCTTTTATTTTGATTTTTCTGGTTATTTCGCACAAATCTCTATGCAAAGCGCTCGATGCTTCAAATATTTCAATCATTTTGCTGCTCTACGTTCTCTCTCTCTCTCTCTCTCTCTCTCTCTCTATCTCTTCTTAGAGCTTAGGCAGGCATTACTTGTTGTGCGCCATGTCGTGTCTACATCACGATTGACAGCGGTTGCAATTTATTGAATTTGACGTGTGTGAAACAAATCAAAAATTTATATACTGTAACAAATTAAAAAAAAAACTTTATTTTAATTTTAAAATGTTTTAAATTTTGTTTAATTGAAAAAAATTGTTAAAAATAAAAATATGTTCTCAACACTAAAAATTTAGTAGTTAATCAGTAATTAATATAGTATTAATTTTAATTTAAATATATACTAATATTTATAAAAATATATTAAAATTCAATAAACTTTATAAATTGTTTTTAAAATTTAAATTTTTATTAAAATAAAAATTAAAATTAAGTCTAAAATGACATATGAAAGGCAATTCTTGAAAGTCTAAAAAGAATTTATGCACAGGGCGCTAAGCTTACAGGGTGCTTCGCAGTTTTCTGATTAACTTGACTTTGGTCAAATATTTCGTTTGTAGGTGAATAGTTTTTACTATTTTGTATACTAATTATAAAACCATACAAACATTAAAATAATTTAAAAAATAAATAAAAATAAAATAGGTATTTCAAAAGTAAAAATTTTAAATAAAATTATTATAATATATATTACATTTTATAAAAAAAATCAAACATGTTAGAAAATGTATATTTTAAAAACAATTATTTTTTTCGTGTTCTTAAAATTAAAATTATTTAATATATTTTTTAATCGTTTTTGTATTTTGTTGTGAAAATCGCTTTATTTTCAGTCAGACTTAAATTCCTTTTGGCGATTTGAATTTTTATATAAATTATAAATTTTATAAAAAGTTAATAAAGTAAAATAAATAATAATAAAATTATTCCTTATATTATTAAATAATAAAAATTAGTTAATTTTATTTGTATATTTAGTTTTATTATTATGTCTATAAGTATTTTATTAAATTTAATATTTTATTATAATATCTTTCTTTTATCTATCTATCTATAATCTCTCTTCATTAATAAATTTATTTCAAATAAAAACATGTTTGCGCCTCTCGCTCTCTCGAACTTCTGCCGGCAACTTTGTCTCTGCCTCAACTTCGTGCAAATTAAAATTGATTTTCAACACGAAAACGTGGCTGAGGTAGGATAAACTTTATCTCAAAATCTCGCCCATCACTGCCCCCCCCCCCCACCTCTCGCATCGCTGCTGCAGCAATTGCTCATATTTTTATGCATGCCAAACTCAAGGCACGGAACACAAATCGAAAATGTAAAAGAAAATAAAAAGAGTGGGAGAGAGAGAGAGAGAGAGGGAAAATGTTTAAGAAAACGTCGAAAATGTAAATCTTAAAATCCTTGTACTTGTGCACGTTGATTGCCATGGGCGGCCGGCAGCCCCCACTGCAGCCCGCCCGCCTCTATCGATCCACTTGCATTTGCAATTCCTTTCGATTTTCCTACAGCCACTTTATCAATTTCGCCAATAAAATTCAAACAGCAAGGTTCTCTTTTCTTTTCCATTGCTTTTCTTCGACTTTCCTTATTTTTTGACTGCTGCTCGCATAAAAAATGCATCATTCATTTTGGCAACTGCTGGCTATTTGCTGGATTGCATTTGTTGTCTATCGAGAGCGACCCGAACAGCTGCCTAATGAGATCTTTGTCCTATTTCAATTGGTTTTAGTATTTTGCTATGCATTAATTAGTTTGATTTAAATTAAAGCAGAGCTGCACTTGTAAGTGGAGTATTTAGTTGCAATTGCTCTACACTATTTTTAAACTTAGCTGAAATGTTCTTATCAAATCAGAAATGTAAATAAAAATATGGAAATTATTAACTAAAAATTAAAGTATAATATTTTTGTATTAATATTTTAAAATAGAATAAAAATATATATACAAATTATTTATAGTACTCTTTATTTGAATTAAAAAATAAAAACAGAAATATAATTATATTATTAATTAAATAAAATAATACATTTTTTATTTAAATTCCTAAAAAAATACTCATATACACTGCCATGCACTTGAATAGGGACATCTATTTAAAATCGAATATACAAGTATTTTACTCAAAAAAACTTATTAAACCGATATACCATATTTTCAAGTTATCAACGTTTTAAACATAAATAAAATACTATGAGCCGCGGTAAAGCACGTATTGGTGGAGAAAAAGGAAAAAAATTAAAAAATTGAAATATAAATAAGTATATAAATTATAGATATATAAATATATGGTAGCATATATTTATTAAAATTATCTGAAATCTAAAATTATTAAAAGATAGAAATAGAAATATAAATGGTCCTGTCAACCACCTTCTCCTTTTTTCCGGCTCTCGTCAACAAGCCAATAATTAGCTTTTCACATATTTCACTCGCAGTGTCCACGTCAACTCGTATTGATTATTTGATTATTTGTGAAATGTGTTAATAGGAACGTAATTATGAAGTGTGAACGAGGACAATATGGACGACATGTTGTTGGCTGTCAAATCTACTTGTCACATCAATGGACAAGGCGCCAAGAAGCAAGTTGCTTACTAATGTCATGTCTCGTCTGGCTCTCAGTGTGTGTGTGTCTGATTTTGTGTGTGTGTGTGTATTTGTTGTGTGATGTGACTGCCTGAAGTTGTAGTCATTGTCTCCCCCCTTTCGGAAAAAAGTTCGTTTTTTTTTTCGTTGTCTTCTTCGACTCTTTCGATTCGCTTGTAAACGTATCGTGTACAACTCGCATTTGACTGGGGTCTGAGGGGTAAGTGGAGAGGGTGGGGACGCACGTTGACCGACAGGTGGACGTGCTTTGTCTACCTTAATACTTGCAGTACTTTGATTTTGACAGTGGACAATGCTTTTTGTCTGAGCCACAGCGACGTTTGGCCAGCTGCCAGACGGCATGATAATTGGTATGAGTGAAGCAGGAGCAGCAGCAGCGGCAGCGGCAGCGGCAACTGCAGGACAATCCATCGGTTTAATCATGAAGAAATCTGGCTGTCTGTATCTCCTTCATCTTCTTCTTCTTCTATTTTTATTCGCATGATTGCGCAAACATTGGATATGCTTGAGCAATCAGTCTATGTGCTGACATTGAGTTGTTGCCAGTGCTTATTTGTCATTCGATAAAAATAAAGAACTGACAATTTGTATAACAGTGAGAATTGGCGAATTGCTGAAGCGAGTTTACTTTGGGGATATAAAGCTGCTCAGACTTAAGCGGGGATAACGATGTGCTGCAAATAGTGAAAAGTTTTAGGCGATTTTAGTTGATCTTCGCACGGAATTTGATGTGCTTGCTGCTTAGCAAAGTATCCTTTATAAAGCTTTAATGAGCTTTCACTCAAATTTGTATCCTACAAGATCTAACATGTTTTTAAAGCTTTTCATTTAATATCTTAACTATTTAGTTGCTTTGGCTACATTTAAGTAACGTTTTCAGATAATAAAATCAATAAGCATATTTTTTGAGCTTCTTTACAACTTTTTGAGGAAATAAGAAATTTGATCTATTGATAAAATTTGGCTGCCAAAGTCCCTTTAAGCCAATGTCATAAAGTACAGCATTATCCACAGATGTTTCGATCAAAATAAATGATGCTTCAGCGTTTTTCGAGCCGTCCGCTCGCTCGTGACAGCCTATCAATGTCAGCCTAATAAGTTGTCAAGAAAATGAGATGAAATTTCGATTACAGATGATGGCGCAGTGTCGTCGACTTGTCTTTCGAGTCTTTTGAGAGTCATGCAACAGTTAATGCTAAATAAATTACACACTAATGTGGGTGGGTGGCTGTCCTGTGCTGTGCTGAGCTGTGGTCCACATTGATTGGAGCCGTGTGAGGCCTGAGACTGGCCTCGGGTCTAACAATTCTGCAGCTGAGTTTATGGCCAGGAAGCAGCCAGCGCTCTAACGAGTTCTAAAACATTTCGCCCAGCTAAACGAAGTTAAACGCACTGAATAACAAGTAGTTACACACACACATACAGACACATACGAGGGTTAGTGGGAGTTGGAGTTAACTTGAGACAGCGACACAAACTGAATCCTAATGAGGCACCTGACTCTGCGGTTGCATGCGGCGTATACGTAACGCTGATTTAGCCTACTTGCCCAGAGAGAGAGAGAGAGAGAGAGAGAGAGACGCAGGAGAGACTGGGCAACTGCATCCTGGGACTGGGCCAACTAATGAGCAGTTAAATATATTTGTTGACAGCCAAATAGCTGACTTAACGCTAATTAATCGCTTTGTAAACTGCTAAACGCATTCCGCTGTGGTTTTGACAGCTTTTTTTCTGATTCGCCTTTGTGCAGCTTATAATTTCATAATTGTCAACAAATTAATATAAACATTTTATTTATTTACAATGTGTGCATAATTATGATTTATGCATGCAACACAATTCGAACAACACCAACAACAAAACAGCCGCAACAAAAGCGCATTTAAATCCGTTTATTCCACTTTGTCTCTGTCTAACCTTTCCACTAAGTCACATTTTCATTTGTTGTGAGTTTTCATTATTTAAATTATTTCCATTTTCTCTCTCTCTCTCTCTCTCTCTCTCTCTCTCTCTGTCACACACCCTTTGTGTGGCTTGATCCCCTTTCGAAAGTCGCTTTGAAATTAAGTATTATTTACTTTAATTAAAATGGATTAGTTTGCATAATTTGTGTGCAACAATTAAATGCATTGTTTTGTATAATTAATATTTATGAAGTTTCTTCTATTTTTTTGCTTTTTAAAACATAGTGAAAAGTTTATAAAGCTTTAATTTTTATATTTAAAAGGGGATAATATTATCTGAAACAGTTAAAATAAATTTAAAAAAATATAATTTAAGGTTCAAGTATTAAATACAGTAAGGAATTTAATTTTTAAATAAATTTTTAAATTGAGAGATTTAAAGTAAAGACTTTTACTAATGTTTTGTTTTATTTATATATTTATATATTTTTATTTTATGTCTAATTTACATATTTTATTGTTTGTAATATATAAAAATATAGTAAAAAAATGTGTAATTAAAAGAAATAATATTGTTCATACTAGAAAATAATAAAAAATAAATAAATAAAACAAAAATAAATAAACCATAAATTTATACAGCAAAGAAAAAAACAAATAGTTGCATTTTTATCAATAATTTAAATCTCTAAATTTAACAGTTTATCAAAAAATTTAATGATTTATTTATTTAGTGAATTCTGTATTTAATTTATTATTTATTTAGTGAATTATTTATTTATATTTTTTATATTATTATTTATTTACGTATTTTTTACGTACAAACGGATTTTTTTTTATTTTATTATTATTATTGTTCTATACATGTACATATTTAGTTTACCAGCTCTTTTTAGTAATTTTTTTTTTAAATTATTAGTATTGATTTTATTAATATTTTATTATTGGTTTATTATCTTCGTTTTAGTTGTATACAATAAAGTTATTATTTATTGTTTTATTTAAGAATAATTTAGCTCTTTTAATGTGTTATAATTTTTAAAAACATTTCAAGATAATTAGAAAAATTTTTTTTTACAAATTTTGAACTAATCTAATTTTGAATAAATAAATAAATTCACTTAAAATTTAAAGCCGCATATCCATGAAGATTATCTACTTCAGCAATTTGCTACAAAATCTGTCCAAATGTGATATAGTTTTTGTTTCGATTGTTCTCTGCTTCCTCTACCATTTTCACTCTATTGTGTTGCTTTCATGTTGCAACACTTTTCATGAGAAAATGGTTATACTTTAAGCTTCTAAACTTCTTACATGGACGCTTCTCGTATGCGTAGAGAATCCCACAAATTAGGCCAAAAATCTGAAAACTGAAAATACGAAAAAAAAAAACATTTTTCTTTGTGCATCTAAAAAGCACAAAATTGTGATTTAAGCTGTAGCTCAAAATTACCTTTGCTGCTGTTGCTGCTGCTGCTGCCGTTGCTGCTTGAACGTAAAACCCAATTTTCAGAGGAAAATCTGCAACTAAAAGCCAGAGCAGAGAGCATATCTTGGGGATTTCACTTTAGACACTACGAAAGAGTTCTGATGCCCACATCTAATACGTAACATGCTCAATTTAAACTGTTCTGATTTGCCACACACACGCACACACACACTCACAGAGACTGTGTGTGCGTGTGTGTGGCTAACACGTTTGCCTTTTGTTTGGTCTGCGAATAGATGAGGCAACAATGCACACAGTTTTCCAACACTGGCGCAACGTGTAGGAAATCAAAAAAAAAGTAGAAAAAAATCAAAATATTGTAGCATAATTTTCGGCACTAACAATACAAGAGCTGGACTCTGAGGGGCGGTGTTGTGAGCGGGGCGTGTCAGGGCAGGCGGACACATGGCATATATCAGCACATGCATTCATAAATCATATTCTGCAGCTGGAGAGTGCAGCCAGGCAAACAGGAAGCGGCCAGCAGGAGCAGTGTCCTGCCTGCCTGCCTGCCTGTGTGTGTGTTTAGCTACTGCTGCTGCAGCAGACTCGGCTATTTTAAGGATATTTATACTGACAGCGGATTTTTGATGGAAAAACTTTTGTAAATTGCTTTTAGCAGTCCTAAAGTAGCCCCCGAAAAAACAGCCGCAGCAGCAAACAAAAAAATAAATGTGGGAAATATTTTCAAAAGGATATAGAATATTACGCCGCTTGCTTTAGTCGAGGCTGAGCTTTAAGATTATTTTTAAAGTGGTGCCAGAGCAGCTACTCCTTTATGTCAGGACTTATATCTAAGCATCCTGCCAGAGCGACACATCCTCCATCACATATATATAAATATATATAATATATATTCAGTTAGTAGCTCTGACCCAGCACAGCATCTGCTAAAGAATTGCCCACGTATTTATTTTGCTTTGCTTTTGATATTTTTATCGCTTTGTCCTTGCCTGCCTCTGTTTGCCTGCCATTGTTGTGGCTACAAAATATGTCATTGCGTATCTTGCCGGAGTCAGAGCCACAGACTAATACTCATAAATTGCTCTGCATTCAGCGCTGTTCAGTTGAGCTCAGTTCGACTTGAGCAGGCCATTAAAATCGATTTTAATTGGCGCAACAATTGATATGCTTTATTTATTTATTATTGAAAAATATGATTGGGAAATGGAGGCAAAATCAAGCATAATATAAATTATATATAATATATATATATATATATATATATATATATATATATATATATATATATATATATATATATATATATATATATATATATATATATATATATATATATATGTATATAAGTAAAATAAAATTTAAAAATATATACTGAACTATATAAATATAAAATATATAATACAAAATAAAATAAATAAAAAAACATAAAATAATTAAAAATAAATATATAAATATAAAAAAGTTATATATGTATAAAAAATATGAAATAAAAGAAATTAATATAATATAATATAATATATATAACTCACCTAAAAAGTTATGGTTGAGTTCTATTCTTAAAAATATTTTTTAATGTATTTTATTTTATATATACATATTTTTTATATTTTATATTTATCTATTTTATCTTTTATTTATTTATTTTATTTTTTATTGATTTATTTTATTTAACATTCATATATTTTATTTTTTTATAATATAACTTTGTTTATATTTATTTTTTTTCTATACAATATATTTTTATTTTTTCAAATTTTATTTATATATTAAAGACTTCATAAAGTGAAAGTAAATAAATATAATATTTTCATATTTCTAAGTCTCAAGAAATGCGAAACTTGATCTACGTATAGATCATCAGCGCAGCAGAAGCTATCCTCAAGGATGCTCTTCTAGCCCACTTTACTTCTGCTAATCTTTTGAGTGAATCAACTAATTAAATGATGATTCGGTTATATTAGTTTACTCTAAAACGCAACAGTAGCTTATAAAAAAAAAACTGTTTGCTTTATGTATTTATTTATTATTATCTATTAAATTTATTTACCTATTATTTGCCTATTAAATTTCATCAATTTATACGCATACCTAAAATGCTTAAATTATCCATTTATTTTATCGTACAAATAAAAAAGAAAAACATTTACATAACTTAAATGTTTTTCATCAGCTGCTTTATTAATTTGTTTGTCAACTCTTTAAAGCTCACTTGATATGTTTACGCTTTTTTGTATTATAACTTAACACCACAATTAAGTTTTAATTAAACTTATTAAAATTCATGGCGAGCGCTAATTTTCTCTCTCTTTTTTTGTGAGTTTAAAGTTGCGTCAGCTTAAAAAAGTAAACAGATGATACAAGTATCGCGTATTCGCAGTGTTTAAGCTGGAGTGTTTTAAAAATGATATATTTATATACATATTTATTTTTATTAAATTTATACACAGTGTGAATTGAAAATAGTAATTTATTTATTATAATGTTGGTAAAGATAAATTGAAGGAGACTAATTGAAATATATAATTCTGCGAAGGCATTAACTGATTTACTTCTCATTTCCCGATTGGGATGCTTTAAGGATAAATTAAGATTATTCAGATGGTTTTTTATGTTCTTTAGATTTATAAAAACATGTGAGTGAGATTTCGTTTATATGTTGGAAGGAAAACAATAAGTGAATCTAGGATGACAGACACTCTCCTTTAGCTTACTCTCGATTAGCTGTATTTGTTGATATTTATATTTTGCTTTTAAATAAAAAAAGCTATTGAAATTTAAAAAATACTCTCATTAAATAACTTACTTTTGTTTAAGTTTTTGACATACTAATATTCAATCTATATGTATGGATCTCGGCGACTATAAGCTAGTCAATACAATTTACTTATCCAATGAAGCTTTTTTTTCTACAACTGATTAAAACCAAAATTAAATAAAAGCCTTTTAATCATGAAAAGAATTTTCTAAGATCTAAACTTAATATATTTAGTATTTATATTGATCAAAAAATACCTGAAGAACTAATTTTTTAAGATACTCATGCAAATAGATCAGTCAATCAACAATAACCTTTTCAATAATTTATATTTCCATATCAAAAATACTAAAAGTAAGGGCATCCCCTAGTCCGTCAAACCGCGCCTAACAGCACTCATAATTGTTCGCATTTTTTCATCAACTGTGCCCGGGCCCAACAAAGTAAACACCACAAATATTTCACAGAATTTGCCAGCGCATAAATAAAACTAAAATAACGCTGCAAAAACATTTGTTTATAAATAACGGCAATCGTAGCCAAAATATAATAAAACCGACACTAAACGAATCAACAAGCCACAAATAAAATTTATAAAAATACCAAATGTTTGACAATTTCTTTTTTAAATTTTTTTCGTTTGCAGTTGGCAAATTAGTTGAAAATTTAATTATTTCGTTATGCGAGAATTCGATATTTTATTTGCGTATTATTTTTTATGGTTTTGAGTGTGTGGTGAAATGCCAGGAATATATATTTTTTAAACAGAGTTCTGAATTTGAATAAGGTAAAAAAGGTGAATTTATTACCAAGTGAAATGTGAGCTTGAAATATATTTTGTTGAGTTCAATATGGCGAAAGTGGGTTCATATTTAAATAGAAAAAGTATTAAGTGTATTAAGTAATAAATTGCTTTAAGTTTTATTAAATTATTTTACAAGCTATGAGCTAAATATAATAATAAAAAATAATAATACATAATAATAATTAAAAACTATCCCAACTCAAGGCTGGTTGCTATACTATTTCGAAATATTTATTCCTTAGTCAAATTTATATATACAGTCGACTCTCGTTATTTCAAATCTGTGATATTTCGAACCTCTTATCAATTCTAAATTTTCACGAGTCCCCTACAAAATCTCTTTATATTTCTTTACATTTCATAATTCTTAATATTTTAAGAGTCTCTCGATGTTCGAAATAACGAGAGTCGACTATATATTTTCATTTTCTTGGAGTATTCTATACAATTAAAACAAAATTGAAAAAGAATTGTAGTATAATTTCAATACAATATTCTAAATGGTCAAATTTCTAAAAATTTAGAAATTAGAATAAGAAAAAATATTATGATATTTTTCCCTCAAGCGTTCATAACTAGGTTATGATCTTAAGAAGTCTTTACATATTACTTTTCCAGTTTTTTGCAAGAATATTTATATTGAAAAAATGAATTAAATTTTACAGTTTATTCAAATTTTAATGTAAATGAACTTTTTTTTTAAATAACATAAATTGATGCAAGATCATCAATTTCCCATTTTTTAAATATTTAAAATATTATTTATTTATATAAGTGTAACTCAAAGAATGGTAAGCCCTTTTCGTACCTTTTCTAATATTTTTATATTAATTTTATTTATTTTAAATATTATAGCATTTTATATTTATCAATATTAAATATTTATATAATATTTTAAATATTTATTTATTATCTTATAATATTTGATATTAATAACAGTACCATTCCACCTCCTTTAACCCATTTTTGTTAATTTCATACCACTGTGCGGCGCAAACAACAAACAAAAAATCTGTGGCAAGCAGCCGTGCAACGATTTCGCGTTTGTTGTGCAGCTGCTGGGCGAAAATGTTGCACAGCATGCATAAATAATAAACGACAAGCTCTCTGGCTTTCCCTCTCCCCTTTCTCACTCTCTCTGTCTCTCTCTCTCTCTCTCACACACACACCTATACCGAGGCATTATGCACATTTCGCCGTTTTGCGAGGCGTTAGGTGGGTGGGCGTTTGGACTTTCTAAATTTATTTTATTAAGTCAAGCACATAGACAGCTCATGGGATGCGGCGTCTGCTGCTGTTGCTGCTGATGCAGTCTGCCTGCCTGCCTGCCTGCTAACGGTATAAATAAAATAATTTACGGTAACTGCTGCCGCTCATCAGGCAGCAAAGGCAGCAACGAGCTGCAACGAGGACGCCGTGCCGTGTTGACAAAACCTGGCGCTGGATCATCAAGCGTTGGCGGCGGCCGGCGCTTACAAAAACTGTAGCATACTTTTTTGCGCTGCGCCTTTGTATGCAGCTGCATACGAAATTAATGCACACACATGCAGGCAGCTCTCTGGATGAGTTAAAATACAGCTTGCTAAATATAGTTATAATTATGCGCACACATTTTTAATTAAGTTTTGCACTGGGCCCACTGGCCGCTTGGGCTCTGGTTAAGCTAAATATTATGCATACGCCCTGTTAAATTGCATTAATATGAGATACACACACTCTCGCGCCCCCCATTTTTCGTTGTTTTTTATGTATATATATATATTTTATATTTATTTTTGCTTGCTGTCAAATTACATATGTTAAACATTTGCTCTAATTTATGCGGTTTCTTTTTTGGTTCTTTGCATTTTTCCTGTGCCTTCGGGCTTTATTTGTGAATTGGGTTGAGCGTGGGCGGGGGCAGACTGTGTGGCAAGTGGCGGAATGCCTGCTGCACCGTGCAACATTCACTTTGTTTTACTAATTACACTCGGCGATGACTTTGAAGGGATGACATATTTTGAAAATATCTTTTTTCATGTACAGATGGTTGGGGTTTAACTATGTGTGATTTGGTATTTAATCAGGGATAGGTAAAATCAGAAATTTAAGTACCAATTACATCCACCTCTGTTAGCTGATGGGTGATAAGCTAGAAATATAAATGGGATTGGCATAGACATAAGGAGCAGGATTTTAGTGCACATAAATATATTTTATACATTTTATATATTATATTTTATACATTTTATATATTATATTTTATATTTTATACAATTTTTACATTTCATATTTTATACATTTTATATATTATATTTTATATTTTATACATTTTTTATTTTATATTTGATATATAATTTGTTTATATTCATACTAAATATTATATATTTTTAAAAGCATATACATATATTTATATACATATATATTTAATATATATAATTTCTTCATAAATAATATCTTCCACTTGAACAACTCTCAAATACTTTCCATATTATCCAACTAAAAGAAACAACTTTCTAAACTCAAAAAGGAGAACAACAAGAAGAAGGAGAAAAACTCTATCTCATTTTTCTTGTAGTTTTTTGCGGTTGCAGTTTATGAATGTTGATAAATATTTACAATTACCAATTTAAAAGTTCAGCTTGTTGGGCATTTCATTTGGCTTGTTTCGCTTGTTTGTGCCGAGTTTTCTTTTTTCCGACACGAAAGTTTTTCGTTTGGCAAACGCAGCGGGCGAGCGAGCGGCGAAGCTGAAGTTTTTGTTATGGCCCCAAAGTTTTAAATATGATTTTATTTGTGCAGAAAGTTGCGGCTTCTTTTACATATTTGGCCAGCTCGCAGCTGATTTGTTTTGTGGCATCCGAAGAGCCGAATGAAAAACCAGCTCAAATTTGAAATAATGTAATGCAGTTTTTCGGCCAGCAACTTTCGCAGATGAAAATATTCCGAGCTGCCAGCGAGATTAGATCGTTTAATGGCCTGACAGACGGAAATATTGCCAGCGTTTTCTCTTCTTGGCTTTAAGAATTTTCGGCGCTAGTCCAGCGAATTAAATGGCAAACTACATAAACGTTTAAGCGGCCCTAAATCATGGCGTGTCCTTTTCGCTGCTCTCTTCCTTTTTCCAGCAACATTTTCTGCTTAAATGCATTTGGCGGACTCCAGCTCCTGCTTCAGGTCCTGCTTCTGTTCCTGCTCCTGCTCCTTCGTCTCAAGTGTGCGCCGCTACAGCTGTCTGCTGTCCTGCCTAACTATCCCTCTTGGCTCCACTCTAACCCATTTTAAAACGTGTCTGGCTCTGCAAACTTTCACCGTTTACTTTGCTCGCTATCTTCGTCCTTCGTCCTGTCCTGGCAGCGCTTTATTTGAATTATTGTAATGATTTACACTGAAGTGGCTGCTGCTACATTTTTGGGCATCTGGGCGCCACTGACGCGGCTACGTAATGAGCTGCTCCACACGCCGTCCTAAGCTGAAGGTTGCGTGTTTGATGGTGCATTGTCTGGCATTTAGTCCTTGCATCTCGTCGCCTTACACTCGACTGCCCTGACTGCCTCGGCAGCCGAATCGCCCTTATGGTGATCACTGTTTTCGGGCTGTCACGGCTTGCCTTGATGGCTTCCCTGGAATTTTATGCACACAAATTCTAGTGCAAAATGCTCAGATTTAAGGTTTGAAATATTCCGTTTAATAAGGTGCAGTTGGGAAAGAAAGTATAATTACTATAAGGATAATAATAATAATGAGTGATAAGCATAATGATAATTAATTCAGTTTGATATGCCTTTATTATAAATTATGAATATAATATATTTACATAATGCGGACTGGAAATGAAAAATTGAGGGTATT
This sequence comes from Drosophila repleta, assembly GCA_018903745.1. Classification (NCBI taxonomy): domain Eukaryota; kingdom Metazoa; phylum Arthropoda; class Insecta; order Diptera; family Drosophilidae; genus Drosophila; species Drosophila repleta. The sequence goes on from JAEIGN010000737.1 coordinate 55,984, forward strand.
TTTTTATTTTATTTATAATTTTCTTTATTTTTATTTATTAAATAAAAAAAACCAAAATTAATAAAAAAAAAACAATTTTGTGTATTCAATAAGCATAATATATTTTATTTATTATGTTTAATTACATTATATATGAAAAAAATAATAAAACAAAAATAAGTGTTTACTGTTAATTTTTTGAGTTTTTATTACTTAAAATACAAAATTTTAATTCATTTAAAATTAATATTTCATTAATATTGAATAAAAATAGAAATATATATTATTTATTAATTTCATTTCATATTATTTATTACAAAAAACAATAATACAAAAATAAATTGAGAATATTGAACAAACAAATTATTTATATTATTTATTATTTTCATTTTAAACATTTATTTAAAAAAGAAGCATTAATTACAAAATTATGTTTTATATATGTATATTATTTTTTATTTTTGTGTTTTTTTTATAATTTATTTAAAAAAATTGCTTATTAAATAAAAACAAGTAAGAAAACTCTAGTCGAGACCGCTCGACTAGGGTATACCCTGAACCCTGCGAAGATCCGCTATTCCAAGCATTCTTCATTTCTTTTATATATTATCATGCATATGTGCGTTCATGACAAGCAAAACATACACAGGCGCACGCATACACAAGCGCAAGTCGTTGCGTCAGCTGTTCTTTGGCTGCTTTGCATGGCAATGTTATGGGAAATTAAATGTTTAATAACTTTTTTTCTAGCGCAACGATTTTGATCAAACTTGTTGGGCGTGATCATGTCATTCATATGTGTGTATGTGCCAAAGCACAAGTCTCTAGTATTTGAAATACGGGACTTACAAATTTGAGGCGAAGGGGGCGTGGCATCCAAAATTTAACAAAAACCTAAATTGTATAAGGCTCACATAACACTAAGTGCAAAATTTGAAGACTCTAGCTATAAAGATGAATTATATAGATTTATATAACTGAGCATCGATTTCGTTTTTAATCGATAACAATAAAACGATAACAGTTATCGAATTTTTTTAACAAACTCGATCTTTTCGTGCTATACAGGAACCTACATAAAAAATTTCAAGTCTCTAGCTCTTATAGGTTCTGAGAACGACGCGTTCATACATACGGACAGACAGACGGACAGACGGACAGACGGACGGACGGACAGACGGACAGACGGACAGACGGACATGGCTATATCAACTCGGCTTGTCATCCTGATCAAGAATATATATACTTTATGGGGTCTGCCACGCCTCCTTCTGCCTGTTACATACATTTCAACAAAAACATTATACCCTGATTTCCCATTTTTAATGGGTTCAGGGTATAAAAATATATTAGTTATTATTTTCATTTTTGTTATTTATTCAGAAATATAAACAAAATATTATATTGCATACTTTTTATTTATATAAATATTTAAATTTATATTTATTGTAATTCAGGCATTCCATTATTGCCAATTCAAAATAGATTAAATTTGATTAGCTCACTGAAACAATCACAAAATGCTAAATAATGGAATTCCCGTTAGACAATCATCTGCTAATTCCATTCACACTCGAATTTCATTATTAATTTGCTTGAGTATTTCATGGCAACTGGCTGTGATTGAGGGCCTCAATCAATTAACGGACAACGTTTTTGGTTAATAAAGGCGAAGATTCAATGAAGACATCGAGTATATTTCGAGTCTGTTTCAAGTAATTAAATGTAAACTTATTTATGAGAGTTTTGTAACCCGTTTGTGAGCCGAAACAAAAGCGAATTTCAATTAACTCTCGGGCAGAAGACACTTGAAATATTTGCCAGGGATGTCAGAAGCAAAATACTTTGCGGTTTGCCAGTTGTTGCTGCTGCTGAAGTGGGACAGGGATATCAATAGTTGGACTAAGAGTTTTGATATAACTTGAAGACAATGCCGCACACACACACACGCACACACTTCATCTTTGCCACATTCAGGTGCTCGAGCGGCTGCACCTGCAGCCCAAAGTGATTTTATGTTTTATGAGAGCTGACATGTGGCAACAACAGTCACAGCAGCCGCAGTCACAGTCCAGCACTTGCCACATGACACACACACACACACGGAGTCAGCCAGCTCGTGTCAGTTTCATTGTTGACTAGCCCATCAAGTGTGCGTGTGTGTGTGTGTTGTGTGTGCGGTTGCTGCTGCAACATGTTGTAAATTATTGTAAACTCAAGTGGTTGCCAAGTGGCAGCAGCTACGTCTGTGGCAACAGTCTCTGCGGATCATCTGCAAATGAACTGAATGACCCCAATGAATTGTGAATTGTTTACTCCGACTCAATACTATCCATTCACAATAATTAGATATCCTTCAAGGCGACCAATAAATTCCAATTAAATTCTTATCCATTGACTTGATGCGTAGAATGTTGAATGTTGCATTGTCCTTGATACATTCAGCTGCACACTCATACTCAAGCTCAGACTAAATCAGTTTCGCAGTTGCATTGGCAGCTTTTAAACGTCTCTTTTACTGATGGCAAATCAATTTTGTTTCTTTGCGGTTTATCTGTTGCTCGGCAATATTTTAAATTTTCATAAATATTTATTGTTTGAGCTGAAAATATATTTAAATGTCTTTAAATATTGTTGTGCTTAAATTGGTATTATATTTATTTATTTTATTGATTCTGTTAGCCTGGAATTCATGGTGTTCTCTGCGCTTTAAATTTGTTTTCGTGCCGAAATATATAAATTAAAAATAATACAATTATTATAAGAGAAATAAATATATTTAAAAAATGTGTAAGAAACAACACATATTTTATTTTATTATTTATAAATAAATAATATATTTTTAAAATATTAAACTATACAAATAATATTATTTAATTTGTAATTTATTTTTAATTATTTTATTAATATTTAATTTTTATACATAATTTATAAATATTTTTAAGAAATATTTAAAGACTTAATTTATTTTACTTGATGAGTTATTCATATATGACTACTTTATTAGTTTACTTTTTTGTTTATATATTTTTTCATTAATATTTTATATTTATATTCATTTGTTTTTTTTTTGTTTTGGTTTTTTAAATAATAAATTTAAGAAATAATTAATCAAAAACAGTAAAATATATATAAAATAAAAGAAAAAGAAAAAGTTAAGCTGAAACTGATCTATAAAATTTATTGTTTAAAATATAATTTTATTCAATATAAATTAACAAATTACATACACAATATATAAAATAAACATTAAATAAATTTTAAATTAAAAAAAATTTAAAACAGCACATATTTTTAACATTTATATTAATATCTTTTTATGCAATATTTATACAACTTTCAAGAGGCAGCAATCAGTTCATTATACAGCTTCAAAAAGGCATAAGAATGCAGCTTTAATACTTTCTTACTTCCCTTTCCTCTCAATAGTTGACATCTGCTGTTTGGCTATATATATTTATACATATATAGACAAATAATACCCTTTATATATATATTCGCAGCTTTTGAAATCTGGTCGCTTGGCTAACGTTTCCCTAATTTATGCCAGGCTGCTCGCTTAATTTGCAGAGCCATTTTTCTTGCCATGGCAGCGACAACAACCGGTGCTGGCGGCTTGCCTCAGCCCACTCCTTGCTCCAAGCTCTGGCAAGTATCCCTATGGGCTAACCACCCTACGCCGTTACGTCCCACCCCTCCCCCCTTGCCACCCTCGTGCAAGCAAAGTGACAAACAACTAAGCGAAAATCGCGTGCGTGACGCGTGGCGGGCGCATAAAGTTTGTGACACGTTTCCACAGTTGCAGTTTCTTCTTCTTGTTGTTGTTGTTGTTTTGTGGACCAAAGGCACAAAAGGGTGCCTGGCCGATGCTGATGGCGACACTTTAGAGCCGCGTTGCATACTTTTGGGGCGACATGCAAGTCACGTTAATTTCGCCAGCGAACTGTGAAGCTGAAAACAAAAAAAAGGCAGAAATTGAAGCAACAACAAGTTGTTGTTGTTGTTGTTGCTGCTGCTGCATAACTTTGTTCATTTTCAAAGGGCTTAAAGGTGAACCTACTACATCCAGCTTATGGCATCTTCTACACAAATCAAAGTGGATTGGAAAAGCTGGAGAGACAGAAAGAGTTACTCAACACTGGCTAATTCTGGGATGAATATGAATGTGTGAGGTTATATATGTATTCCTTTATTTTGATGAATTATTAACCAATTTTTATTAATATCTGTATATTATTTAATGCAAATAAAAAACTAATTAATAATTTAAAGGTTATTTTATTTTATTAGGTTTTTTTTTTCATTTCAACATGTTTTTTTTTTAAATGTGTATTTTTATTTGGTAACACTTTTTATTTTATAACTTTTTTTTTATTTATTATAGTTGACATTTTTTTTTATTTTTACTGAATACTTTTTTTTTTTTTTTTTAAATTTAGTTTTATATATTTAATTATTATTATTATTATTTAATTTAGTATTTTTATATATTCCTTTTATTTTTTATTATTTTTATTTATTTCATAATTTATTTCATTATTTTTATATATTTTTTGTTGTTTTTTTTTTTGATTATTTGTTATTTTAAATTATTTTATAACTTATTACATTATGTTTATACTTTTTTTATTACTTTGTTTGTTATATTCTAATTTCTGATATTTATTTTGATAAATTTAAATAATGAAATATAAATACTTGTTAAATTGCCAAAAATATAAAAAGATAATAAATAGTAAATATATTAAGCTTCAATTGTTTTTATAGATATAGATATGTTTGGCTGCTTTTAGATCAATATATTACTATATTTTATATTATAATATATTCTTAATAATTTAATTAAATTTAATATAAAATATTAAACACGATTTACATCAATTGAAATAATATCGATAATCGTTAGCAGACAACTCTGTTTATCAAATATCGATAATTAGCCAATATATTTACCTTCTTTTTCAATCTGTAGTATTCCTTGACCATCTTCAAGCTAAAATTTTCCTTCGCCCTGGTCCCATTTTCCATAATTTACAGGGTATCTAATATATACATACCTATGTATATATGAATGTTGTTAACAACTTATGTGGCCACGCCCACAGCCTCAATGGAGCCACAGCCTCATTAAGCGTCTTTAGTGTGTTTATATAATATAAATTAGCTTAATTTGAAAACATTTTTTGATGCCAAAACTTTGGCACTTGCACGAGAGAGTGAGAGAGTGAGAGAGGGAGACAGTGAGACAGACAGAGAGCGAGGACAGGCAGGAGAAGAGCAGATGGCAGCTTGGCAGTGTCTTCAGCTACCAGCCGGGGCTAATTTATATGCCCGTTGGACATTCTCGAGTCGGCCAAAAAGTTGCGGCAACTTTTTGCCAAGTCGGCTGCGGCGTGTCTCCAATTCCTGTTGCGGGTTAATAAGACGACGACGAAGGCGGCCAACAAATTGCCAACATTACTCTTGCCAAAAATGGGCGGGCTAGGCAGCCAGAAGGGAAGCGATGCCAGCAAATAGACTTTTGAGTGTTGTACTTGGTTTCGTTGTTTTGTTGACTTTGAGCGGACTCCGCTGCTGGGGGAGGGGCTGGGGGTGTGGTGTGGGTGGTTCGTTTGGTCTTTGAAAGTGTCAAAAGCGCAGGCAATTAATTTGGCCTAATTAGACTCTTGGCTCACTGCTTGGCTGCTCGGCTGCTTGGCTGCTGTCTGAGAGTGCAATTCTTGTGGCTTGTCAAAGCGCCTTTGGCCAAGTTTAAAAACTCACCACGAACAATGGATTTTTGCATGTTGAGCGATTTATGGCTTAGCGAGTTTATTAAGCCTGCCCAAATTCACAAAGATTTTTGGCCAACTCCGGCAAAGACAATTCGAGTTGGGTAATTTATGAGTCTTAGGCGAAGCTAAGGGTAGTCCGCGAAGCCAAAATAGTTAAGTGAATAAGAAAAGCTTAGTTAAATTAAGAATTTGGATTTAAGCTAGTTTTTTTGTTAATAAATATAATAATAAAGCAAAATAAATAAGTGATAAAACAAACTGATATAAATAAAAATATAAAATTAATAAAATAAATTTTTAGAAATACATATAAAATATGTAAATAATAAACTAACACAAATAAAACAAAAAAATTCATATACATAAACTAAAATAAATAATAAATTTATTTATTGAATGTAAATAAAATTAAAAAAAAAAATAAAATTATAATAAATTTATATAAATTTAAATATTTACATAAATATATACATATATGTATATATATAAAAATAATAATAATGCAAAATTTATGAAAATAAAAATAACCAACGACATATAAATAATGATATAAATATAATATTATATTTTAAAAAATATATTCCTAACATTAATCAAATACATAATAAAAATATATATATTTATTTATTATTTATCTTTTTTTTTCAGAATCTTGATGTTTGGGACTAATAAATTTTAGCATCTGTGACATGTGCAAGTCGACGCAAGAGCGTAAGTCTAACATATTATTTATATCTCATATGAAATTATAATTATATGGTAGTATCAGTATTTTATACTATGCTAGCGCTTTAGAGAGTTGACTTATAATTTTTAACAAATTAACAGCATTCCAGTTTAATTTTAATGCTTTAGTCTAATAAAATATTTTGCCAAAATACTTACAAAAGGCATTCCATAAAATTAAATTAAATATTCTCTGAATTTATATTTTTTTTCGATTTCAACAAAAACTCTCATAAAATTATTATATAAATTTATGCAAACTTTTTGTAAAGAAAATGCCAAATAAATATTATTTAAATGTCTTTCAAGAATTTTCTTCGTTTTTTATTCTCCTCGAACACAAAAATGGCAAAAGTTTTGCATTTTGCACACTTTTGTTGCCATTAACAGTCGAGGCAGAAGCCCATTTCGGCAGCTTTCAATGGCCAATGATAATTTTTTGGCCAACTGCATTCAACTGCGCTGCAAATGTGGTTTGGGCCAAGTCCGACATCTCGAAGAGCTTCAGATATATTTTTGTGCATCTGAGTCTGTGTGTGGGTGTGTGTGTGAGCCAGGGACCATAATTTGCTTAACAACTTTTTGGCCAATGCCTCGTTCGGCTTGGGCCCGCTGGCACTGGGCCAAATTCCTTTATATAATAATTTTGTGGCATAATTTATTGCCGGCCGAAAAGTTGTTGTGCTGGGCCCTCGGCCCAATTGCCACTATAATGTCGTCCCTAGCCAGAAAACTATGCACCGCAGCGTCATAAATTTGTTATTAAATGTTGCTAGCCTTATCGAAGCCACATACCAAAAACTGGACCCGCGCCCAACTGCCCAACTGGCAGAGCAGACGTCAAATTGATTTTAAATTGCACTCGCCACAACTCACAAGAAAAACGGAATTCGGGCGGAAAATGTTAAAGATTTTAGATTTCATTTGATTCGAATAAATATTTAAAAGAAAAGAAAAATATATAGAAATAAATAAAACAAGTAAGAACGTTGCTGTCGGACGCAACCGACAGCGAAATACTATTTCACGTCCCAGCAGCCCACAGGGGCATCTATCACATTATATTTTTTAAAATTTAACCTTAAATCGCCACTTTCGCCGCTCAAATTAGCTGCAGACTAAAACTTTTCATTGGAGGTGGCCAGACAGTTTCAATTAGGATCGAACCCTTACCTTAGCAAAAACACGCACCTAAATCGAGAGAGATGGCATCTCTCAAAATGAGAGAGGTGGCAACTCTGAACCTGTGATTTAAGTAGCGAGCGTAGAGGTGTGGGCTCGAACCCTGGTGCGGTCATGTTGATATTTTTGTTATATTTTCCTTATTTAGTTATTTTGTATTAATAAAATATTCTTTTCAAACATATATATATAATTTGACGAATCAAAAGACAATTTCAAAGGTCACAAAGTAATTATTTGGCGCGTTATTGGCTCAGAAGTTGCAGATGTTTCAGTTTTTATTTGCCACGCCCCCAGTGGCCGTAAACAAATAATTTTTGGCATGTGCATAGAGTGAGCGTTCAGGAATATAACTGTAAAGTTTGGATGGTTACATTCGAAAAATGCGAAAATTACAGGGTATTTTTCTGTATGTCACGCCCCTTTTGGGGCGTAACAATAATTTTTGGGGGAATCGATAGAGGAGGCCCCCAGTAACATTTTCCTGTGTCTCAGAAACACTACTTCTAGAAGAGCTAGAGAGTTGAGATTTTAACTGAACACTCATGTCGACATCCCAAAATCAAAAAGCTATGGCGGATATATCTACGCCCATTGGGGGCGTGGCAAATCGGGTCAAACTGTATCTTCTACAGTTTTAATGCTAGAACGCCCAAATTTGGCACGTGGGTTACTGTTACGATTCTATAAGGATCGATTCTATAAGGATTTACAGCCACGCCTACTAGGGGCGTGGCAAATCGGATCTGAAGATTTAGTGATTTTACTAGTTTCGTTATATTTTGAGCACTATTGATGCTAGAGACTTGAGACTTTGTATATATACTCGGGTTAACATCCCACAATCGAAAAGCTATGGCGGATATATCTACGCCTTCAGGGGGCGTGGCAACTAATATCAGCTTATATCTCCCACAGTTTTAGTGCTAGAAACTTCAAAATTGAATGTTAAGTTACTGGGGGCCTCGTCTATCGATTCCCCAAAAATTATTGTTACGCCCCAAAAGGGGCGTGACATACAGAAAAATACCCTGTAATTTTATTTTTCGAATGTAAGCATCCAAACTTTACAGTTATATTCCTGAACACCCACTCTATGCATATGCCAAAAATTATTTGTCTACGGCCACTGGGGGCGTGGCAAATCAAAACTGAAACATCTGCAACTTCTGAGCCAATAACGCGCCAAATAATGACTTTGTGACCTTTGACCTTGTCTTTTGATTCGTCAAATTATATATATATGTTTGAAAAGAGTATTTTATTAATACAAAATAACTAAATAAGGAAAATATAACAAAAATATCAACATGACCGCACCGGGGTTCGAGCCCACACCTCTACGCTCGCTACTTAAATCACATGTTCAGAGTTGCCACCTCTCTCATTTTGAGAGATGCCATCTCTCTCGATTTAGGTGCGTGTTTTTGCTAAGGTAAGGGTTCGATCCTAATTGAAACTGTCTGGCCACCTCCAATGAAAAGTTTTAGTCTGCAGCTAATTTGAGCGGCGAAAGTGGCGATTTAAGGTTAAATTTTAAAAAATATAATGTGATAGATGCCCCTGTGGGCTGCTGGGACGTGAAATAGTATTTCGCTGTCGGTTGCGTCCGACAGCAACGTTCTTACTTGTTTAATTTGTATTTACACACTTGAGCTTATATATTACTGTATAAATATTTTATTAAATATTATTTGTGTGAAAAACCTATTTTAAATTATATAAATTATTAAAAAAAACAAACATTAATTTTGCATGATAAGCATAAATTCCAAAAATTTGCACAAACAAATTAGAATTAAATTAAATTAAAGGAATATAAATCAAACAAACTTTATATAATCAAACATTTATTAAAACAATTATTAAGTCGTTAAACTAAAATCTAAATTGAATCACTTTGTAAGAAAAAATTTAAATAATTTTTAAATTTAATTTTATTAAGATAACTCAGTGATTATTAATAATTAAAAGTAAAACAATTTTTTTTATTTGCGGATAGTTAACATAAAGACTATAATAAATTATATAAATTATTACCAAATAAAAAGAATTGTTTTATTTTTTTAATTATAAATAATCAAAAAGGTATTTTAATGAGTATTTTCGTATTTAAGTTTATGATATATATATTATTATAAATTTATTACTATTGTATTAAATCGGAACAATTATTCAATTAATCTTAAATAAAGAAATACAATTTATACTTTAAGTTAATATAAGTCGTTATATCACTTAAAAAAATGATTTTAAAAAAAGGTGAGCTAAAAAATGATCATAAACTTAAAAAAAAAACAAAAAAAAACTAAAGACATCAGCAAATAAATTACTTTATTTTTTTTTATTATTTTAAGTCGTTAAGTTACTTTTTATGAGTATTTGCATTCAAAAGTTTGAACAAATTATAATTAATTTATTAAAATGACATAAAATTAAATACATTATTTGAAGAAAAATATATTGAGAATAAGCTATAATAAATCAATTAAATTACAAACAAATAAATAACGTTATTCTTTGAAAATGATTATCAGACATTAAAGCAAGCGTCAGCCGTAGCTTAACTTATAATAAATATTTTTAATGAGTATTTGCATACTTGAGCACATATCGTAGTATTTGTTGAGCTTTCATTTGTTTGCATAAAAAGAGACCGATAACCGATAGGCAGGCAGTTGAGGTGCGCTGAGCACAAATTGGCCCAAAGCAGCCAACGCGCTAGACCCTTTGCTTGTTGATAAGCCATGCGACAGGCATTGTTTATTGTTGTTATTGTTGTTGCTCAAATTGAAATTGAAGCAGTGTGGCGAAGCTAATCGTGAGACAAGCACACACACACATACACACACACACACATATACAGAGAGACAAACACCCGCACTTGATTCAGCATGTGTACAAATACTCACGCTTAACAAGCTGCTCATTTTGCGAAATTTTCTACTCCAGAGATCTACGAAGCGAGCAAACAAATGAATAAACAGATAAAAATGATTATGAAGGAAAAGGAGGTGGAGGAGGCAGGGCAGAGATGGAACAACTAACTACAAATTGTGAGTCAGAGAGGCAGAAAGATTGCAGCAGTGTAGGGGGAGAGGGAGAGGGGAAGAGAGGGGGGCAACTTGTTTGGGCATACGCAAAGACGAGAAAAAAAATCAACTTTAAAAAGCAAAAACTTGTCATGTGAGAATACAAAAAGACAAGGGAAAACAAAAACATTAATGAATGAGCTGCCGAGAGAGAGAGCGCAGAGAGTGAGAGTGTGGGAGAGAGAGAGAGAGAGTAGACAAAGCTCTAGCCGTCGCTGCTGCTGCTGCCAACAGGTGAGCGTAAAGCAAAGCTAAAGCCGTCGCTCGCTCAGTTGAACGTTTGCAGTCAAAGCCAGAGGCGGCACGAGAGCGCTTGGGAACGTGTGTGAACGGAACGTAGACATAAAGCGAAACGGTAAAAGGGCTTTGGCTGAGCTCTGAGCCAAGCTAAGCTCGGCTTTTAGTCGGGTTTTGGGTGTGCCGAGGCAGTGTGACGAGAGCGCGTGAGCGGCCAACACGTAAACGACGACGCGCTGTGTGCGCTGCGCCAAAAACTCAGTTAAAAAGCAACAACAACAGTAACGAATCAAGTCAAGTCAAGTCAAGTGTGAATTGTTATTGAGGTTATGTAAGCGGGCAACAGGCGAGCTAACAAAACGCTAAACACAAAGCGAACTCGCTCAGCCAGGCAAAACACGTTCAATTGCAACAATTTCGGACACGCGTCAACATCGCGCATTCGCACATTCCTTGAAACTGCAAAACAAAACTCGCCAGCTACACCTAATGGAGCACGAAGCAAAGGCAAAGGCAGAGGCGCAAGCGTCGATGGCGACGGCGACTGCGCTGCCCGCGCACCCGCTGCAGGATGTGCCGTTAAATGAGGACGGCAGCGTTGCGACTGCAGCTGATGACGTACAACTGGCGACCAAAAATTGGGTTAAATTCGACGACGAGGCGGAGGGCAGCGAAAGAAATAATAACAGTAACAGCAACAGTAACTCTGGCGACGCCAGTGCCACACAGCAACAACAGCAAAACAAGTTAGCTCTGCCGCCGCCGCCGCCGTCTGTGGTCAGCAGCAAAAACAAGCGACGCGCGCGCTCGCGCAGTCCCAATGAGCTGGCGGCCGCCACAGCTGCAGCAACTCCAGTGCCCGTGCAGGTTAGTCGCTCTCTCCCTTTTGCTCTCTCTCTCTCTCTCTCTCTCTCTCTCTCTCTCTCTCTCTCTCACACACTCTCTCGATGTAGCGCGCTCTCTTGAGTGCGCTCTCACGCAACGCATTCCTGTGTGTCGCACTGTAAACTCTTGCTCTCTGTCCCTCTCTAACACCCAGCAGTGTGTTGTCAGCGCCTTATCGCTGCGTTTCTTTGGGTTCGGTTGTTCATCTGCCGCTAATGGAGTTGTTAGTTGTTCTTGCTTCATTATGCTTCTGTGTCACGTTGCAAATGAAGTAAGGTTAGGGCTGCTGCCTGCCTGCCTGCCGCAGTGGGTGCAACGCGCGCATTGATTACTCATCGTCGTCAAGCGACACGTCATACGCCCATCTGCAAGGGGCTTGTTCATTAAACTGAGTTGCACGCATGAATGGAGTCGCGGTTAGCGCTGCATTCGCTGCATTTGTACAGTCAGAACTTTTATTTTGAAAGTTTTACTGTTTTTTGTTGGACAATCTCAACATCTTCCCCCATCTCTCTCTCTCTCTCTCTCTCTCTCTCTCTCTCTCTCTCTCTCTCTCTGTGTTTATATGTATTGCAGTTGCTAGGTATTATCATTCATTAAATTATTATTCAAGTGCTGAAAAATATTGTAGATATACAGAGTATGCCGCAATGACACTTGTTGACTTTTAAGGCGATTAATTAGTAGAAAAATAAATAATTAAAAAAATATATATATTTTTGTATGGGTTGTTATGGGAAATGTTAAAAATATTTTTTAAAATAAACAAAAAAAAAATGTACAAAAATATATATAAAAAATATTAAGTAGGGAATTAAAAGTAAATAATATTTTTTAAATAAATATTATATACATATATATATATATATATATATATATATATATATATATATATATATATATATATATATATATATATATATATATGTATATATATATATTTCCATATATACATATGTATATGTGTATAAAATATTTTTTTGTTTTTTAAATTTTCCAAAAAAATATATTATAATATATATACAAATAAATAGTTTAAATATATTTAAAATATTTATTTATACTAACTTTTTAATTTATTTTTATTTTTAATAATGGAAAGGAAAATACAAAATTCTGTACATAACAAAAAATGAAAAATATATATAAATATATTTCTTAAATAAATAATTTATTTATATATATTTTTATAAAATAGCATGAAAATGAAAATATAAATTTGTTAATAATATATACATATATTTTATATTTTTATATCCACCTGCCACCCACCTGACTATGCTCAATAAATAAATATAAATATAAAAGTCATGTGCAAATAGCTATATAAACATTTCAGTCATGGATTGCAATGGGTCCGCTGGCAGGTGTAGAAAATGTTTATTTGTTGTTGTTGCACATACCTGTACCTACCTGTGCTTTTACCTCGATTACACTGCTCGCTTATTGCCTTTTGCAAGTTCAGTATCTGTTTGCTCCGCTTCTTCCTCTTCTTCCAACACATTTTCTGTCATATCAGCTCAGAGTGAGATAAAAAAAAAGAAAAAACAAATTAATATCAACAGAATTTTCTGCATTTGTTTAAATATTTCAGCAGCTTTATTATTATAAAAGAGTCAATGTTTATTTGTTGCTTATTTATTTATTTTTTTTTTTTGCTCATTTTGAATAATGTCCCCGGGTTTTCGGTTAAGTTAAATTACAAAATCCACCCAGACACGGGCTGTCAACAAAGGAGACAAATATAAATAGGGGAGGAAAGACGGGGAAGAATTGTGGATGCTTATTTAGGTGTACATTAAATGGTTAATAAATTAAATTGCAAAGAGGAAACTGTTTTCCGATTAGATTAAAATCTATTTGTCTAAAGACTTGAAATATATTTGCTGTGCAGGTGAAGCAGGGTATTATTATGGGGTATAATATATTTTTTGGCTTTGTTTATTAGCATTTCTAATTGGCATTTAAGTGCAATATATCGAGGTTTTATGAGAGTCATATATATAAATATAAATATTTAGTATAAATATATACATATTGTGTATATACCTTTTATTTATATATATTTGTATATAGAGCAATCGCTTTCGTAATTATTTAGACCCCATCTGAAAGCTTAGTGTGAGCTATATATTTTATTTATCTACTGGGCTCTACAGCTCAGGGCGATTTGTAGCAAACGTGAATTGCTTTTGTTTACATTTTCAAGCCTAATATATTTTATCAATTTATATATGTATGTACAAAAATACATTATATACATAGCTCTATTTATAATATCCATATAAATAGAAAATTTGAATGATAAAATCAAAAAATTAAAAGCCATATAGTAAAATTAAATTAACCAATTTTTTTATGTTCAAATATATTTTTAAGTTGAATTGAAATATGAATGCTTTCTTCTGTATAAATTAATGTTCTTAATAATTTAATTTACATTAATATATATTTTTTAAAATTTAATTTTTGTATATATATTTTTTTTATAAATATTCAAAGAATTATCTTTTCTTCTCTTAATTTTAATATGAACATGAACATGAAAAGAGTATATTAAATAAAATTATATTCATTTTAAATTTTAATAGTATTAATTTTCAATAGCTTTATAAAACTATTGAAAATTAATAATAATAAAGTTTGAAATGAAAATAATTATGAATATTCAAATTTAAAAAATGTACAGAAGTAAAACAAGTTATAAATCAAAAACAACAAATTTATATAAATATAATTATTCTATTACTATTAATATATTGGGTATTGCGTAGTCGAACATTTGAAAATGTTACAAAATTTTCTGTTTACATTGACTTATCGGATTAGCTGCAGAACTTAATACGTAGCATATATGTAGGTATATAAGATATACAATATAAAATAAATATTTAAACTAAGAGAAGAATTTTGTTTAGTTTTAGAATAAACGAGATATAATATAATATAAATATATACGTATACTATATCTTTAATATGTGATATATATCCATCACATTCCTTGACCTTCAGAGATAGTGCATTAGTCTTAGCCTAACGAACTTGAAGTTAGATAATTATGGCAAACATTTTATAGCACGCTACAGATCAATTATAGCAAAGCTCGTCTATTGCGCGGCTATTTGAGCGTGTTTTTATTATTTTCATTTGCTTGCCTTTTAGAGCGCAGTACGCAGCTCGCCATATCCGCTGAGCTGCGTACGTGCAAAATGACAATTTTCAGTTTTTATTTTTTTTTTTTACATTTTTTTAGCGTCTTTTTCTTTTGCCTTTTTATAATTCCCGCTGCAAATCAATAAAATTGATTTTCTCTTGCATATTTGCATAATTCTCCCTCCCTGTTTCCCTCTCTATCTTTTTTTCTCCCACTCTCTCTCGCTGTCTCTCTCTATCTTTTGCCTTTTCTTTTACCACTTGCTTTGTCTTAAGGCCAAGAACATTAACCCATTGTTTGTCATATTTTACAGCGCTCGGCAGTTTCCTCAACGACAGCTGGGTCGACGCCATTGCCGGATGTGACGCCGGCTGTTTTGACAACTGAGAGCACCCACGTTAATCTCAATGCATCCGGCAGTGGCAGCAGTCCGCCCCGCCACCCCCAGCAGCTAATAAACCAAAAAGCAACGGCAGCCGCCTCATTGGCCGCAACAACTTTGGCTTCATCCTCAACGGCAGCTGCAGCGGCATCGGCATCAGTGACCGCTACTCATCCAAATGGCAGTGGCAGCAACAACAACAACAACAACAGCAGTGGAAATGCCAACAGCAAAAGCATCTCTATTCCGGTGGATCAGGCCTCCGGAATGCGCACAATTGAGTTGTCGACGGGACGCATACGCGAGGGTTTCGGTGAGTAAAGAAAACTGGGAATTGCCAGTAAGCAATGATAATAGTAATGATAATGATAACGACAAGGAGCAATGGTAATGATAATGATAATGATAGGGAGCAATGACAATGATATTAATAGTGATAATGATAGGGAGCAATGACAATGATATTGATAATGATAATGATAATGATAATGATATTGTTATTGATAATGCTAATGCTAATGCTAATGCTAATGCTAATGCTAATGCTAATGCTAATGCTAATGCTAATGCTAATGCTAATGCTAATGCTAATGCTAATGCTAATGCTAATGCTAATGCTAATGCTAATGCTAATGCTAATGCTAATGCTAATGCTAATGCTAATGCTAATGCTAATGCTAATGCTAATGTTAATGCTAATGCTAATGCTAATGCTAATGCTAATGCTAATGCTAATGCTAATGCTAATGCTAATGGTAATTATTATTATGATTATGATTGTAATTATCATTATCAGTATCATTATGATTATGACTATGATTATGATAAGATATAATAATAATCAGAGTTAACTATCAAATTGGTCAAGCATAACTGAAAGATATTTTCCATCTCTACTGCTCCCGCCCAAGTTATCTTTGCCAATTGTCAAAATGGAATTGAATTATCTAGAGGGAAGTTGTTGTGAAACATGCTAATGCCACAATTCTCTCTCTCTCTCTCTCTCTCTCTCTCCGTTTCTCTCTTGCAGCTAATGGCGATGTGATTGTCACTCTGCTGCCGGCCAACACGAAATGGCCCTGGATAACGCCGGCCATATTTCGGCCGGAGCTGGTGCCCGAGGAGCTGATGGCGCAGGGCCTGACGGTAAGCGAGCAGTCAGTCAATCAATCAATCAGCCCAGCTCTAACCCAACTCCAACTCACTCTTTGCAGCTCACTGTGGAGGACTATGTGAACGCCATGGAGACGCTGGTCAATGACTATCGGTTCACCGTGTACAACATTTGCTACAAGCGCATCCTCGTCTGCTGGATACTGTTCGCGTTCACCGTGCTGCTGGCGCTGCTCTTCTCGGGGCTGCAGGGCGTGGCGCTGTTTGCCCTGGGCGTGGGCTGGCTCTTCCTGAATGCGGCGGCCATATTCCTGTGCATGTGGGTGAAGCTTCGGCTGTCGCGCGGCCTCGAGAAGTGCTTGGCGCGCGTTAATAAGCAGCTGATGCGGCACAAGATTCTGCTGGTGCTGGATGATCGGGGTCGCATCTCCTGCCACAAGGTCAACCTGTGCTTCATGTACTTCGATGCGACGCAGTGCGTTAGCTTCCTCAACGAGTTCCTCGAGCACACCGAGCAGAACGGCGGCGAGGCCATCAAGGCGGGCTGGGAGGCCAAGCTGGACATCGACGTCGACGACATCGTCATACAGGGCACCCAGCCGGTGCGTCTGTCCCGCAAGCAGGTAAGTTCGGTTCACCTGTGCATGGGTCGAATTAGGGCTTTCATGTCGTAGTCGTAGTTGAGACTGATTCTTGCTTCTCTTTTACTCGCCGCTGCTTCACCCCCATCTCTCTCTCTCTCTCTCTCGCTCTCTCTCTCTCTCTCTCTGTACATTGATCATGCCTCATGCTCACGCATTCTCTTTTTTGTCTCTCACGTGCACACACACACACGCACACACAATGCTCTCACAACTCTCTCTAGGCCTTTGCCCAGGAGCTGTTTCTCAGCTATCTACAGCGCTGGGGCAAGGACTTTCTGCGCCGCCGCCTCGATTGGACCGTCCAGGAGGCGGGCGTCCACGAGACACCGCGACATCTGCAATCCTCGATCTGCCCCTGCCAGTACGAGGAGGAGCTGCTGCGCAACAAGATCAAGATCAGCCTGCAGCATCGCCAGTGCTGCGGCGTCAACTGCGTGGGCTGCTGGCTGTAGCTGTGTCAGCGATAACGATAACAACAACGATCACAACTATACTTCCCCTCTGCTGTTTGTGTTTTTTTTCAATTATTTTGCGATTAAAAAACGCTGTTGAAAACAAAGCTGCAAATACTTTTAATTTATAATAAAGAGAGGTTTTCTTTTAACAATTTTATATACAAATATTTTATAAATATATCATTTTTTTCTGTATTTTATTTTATTTTTGCCTCTTTTTATTTATTTTCTGAATATATTTTAATTTAATTTATATTTTTATTTCCCTTTATTTTATTTTTATTATTATTAGTTAAATATGTTTCAATATTTTGTTTTATAAGTCTTTAATTATATTTATGTATAATTTAAATATACTTATTTTATATTTTAATTATTAATATATTTTTGGTATTTTTTATTATTATTTTTATTATTTTTTTTTTTTTTTTTAATATTTTTATATATTTAATATTATTATTATTATTATTATTATTATTATTATTATTATTATTATTATTATTATTATTATTATTGCGAAAGTCCTTTTTAAATTTTAGATATATATATGTCTCTTTTTTATTTAATATATGTTTTTATTTAAATATATTAAAATACTTTTTAAACATTTTTTTGTATGTTTAAAGTTTATTTTTAAATATATCTATGCTGTCCTGATTTATTTTGTATTGTTTAAGTCTATTTATTTATTATTTTAAGTACATGCATAGTTTTTCAACTTTATATTTATATACATTTATCACTTTTTATTTTAATTATTTGTATTATCTACATTTACTTAAATATTTTTAGATATATATATATATATATTTTTTTTTTTGGTTATTCAATTTATTTGCTGCTTTATATACATTTATCACTTTTTATTTTAATTATTTGTATTATCTACATTTACTTAAATATTTTTACATACTTATTTTCAATTTCTGTTTCAGCCAAAAAGTATGCAACACAATTTTTCTTATTTGTCTGCACACATTTATTGCTCATACGCACTGTCTAACCAGCACTCCGCACTCTTCACGACTGAAATTCTTTAACTATTTCTTAACCCCTGTACCTAACATTCTATTTTTCTAAATATATATGTATATGTATTCAAAACTAATCTACTTCTTAGGAGCGCGGTACGCAGCTGTTTTTGCGCTATGGTTCGCGCTGGGGCATGGAGGCGCTGCGTGGGTTGGTTGATGTGACGCCGCTGGAGCCGGGCCGGCATTGCGGCCAGTTCCAGTGTCCTTGCCAGTACATCAAGGAGCACTTGCAGTGCAAACCGCGAGGCAAGTTCAAGTGTTGCAATTTTTTACATTGGGTGTTGGCATGTGAGCGCTACGATTACTAAAAGGAAAAGAAAAAGAAAAAAACAAAAACAAACGAAAATTAATACTTAAATGTTGCCATGTCTGTGTATATTCTAAGCATGTGCTTTTGTTCTAATGAATTTAATTAATGCAGGTATCCCTTAGCTAATTAATATCAAGTTCTTGCTAAATACCAAAAATATACCAACAATGTTGCTTCGCTTTGTTGCTTTGTCATCCCACAAGGCATGAACAAACAGAAATGATCGAAAATTTCTCTCGTTTCAGATGTTAGTCCCTAAGCCAAGGTAATAATTTTGGTAGTTTTTGGTATTCTATATACATACATATATCCTTATATCGACTGCTACTACTATATACATACATACGAATATAACCCCAATTTAACCTAGTTGATATTCCGAATTTTTGTTTTCCTAAATAAATTATAAATATGTATATGTTATATATTTCTTTTTATGAAACAATTGAAAACACACACACACACACACAGTTGTCATAAACAGCATGGGCCAGGTAGTTTGGACACGTTTTTCCCCCTTTGGTGGCAATTTCGTATGACTTATAAATATATCTATATATATATATGTATATAGACAACAACTAAGCCTTTTCGATTTTATTACATTTTAAATTATATTTTAAAGTTGCAAACTTACTAGCCAGAATTGCGCCTGTTTCTTTCTTATTCTTGAGTTTGTCTTTTGTGAAATTAAACTGTAAAATGCATTTTTATTCTGGTGTCATTTATAATAAATTCTTTTTGTATAATTGTTATTGTTGTTATTGTTTATGTTCCAGTTTCTTTATCTGTTTGACTTTGTCTCTTTTTCATGTATTTTTTGGGTGTTTTTTTAACGAACGCCTTTTACAGGTTATCCGTGTGCTTGCATTGTCTATGGTTCGGATCCCAGTTTTCAATATCGTTATTAGTGTTAACAGTTTATATATATATATATATATATATATATATATATATATATATATATATATATATATATATATATATATATATATATTGCAATTCGTTTATCATTTAACTACATTAATGACCTTTTCAAACATTGTGCAATTCAGTTTCTTGAATGTGTTTAGTTTTCTATTGTATTAAATAAAGTTTATAAAAGTGTTTTAATGTGAATCGTTTGAAATTGGCTTTGTTTCTTTTTTTGTTGAGGTATGCAAAAATTGGTGCTTAAATTAAAAATATATAAAAAAAAATAGTAATAAAAATTAAAATAAAAATTTAAAAAAATTATAAAAAAAAGTAAAATAAAATGAAGAATATAAAAAAAATTAAAAAGGGAATAATAAATGAATATGTGTTAAATAAAAATGAATTAAATGATTTAAATAATAAGTTTGTATAAAATTTTTTACATATAATATTTTTAAATATATCCGGCTAGTAAAACATATATTTTTAAAATAATTTTAAGCAATCTTAGCTTAAAAGTAACATTTTTAAATTGTTAAAGAATATTTATATATAAAAAATATATCAAAAAAAAAAAAGTAATTGAAATAAAATAATAAAATTTTTATTTTATATTTAAAGAAATATAGAAAGATATATTAAAAACAAAAATTTATGCAATAAAATATTAAAAGTCTACAAACATATCTTGACTTATAAAAATTGAATAAATATAATAGTAAACAATTCGATGAACTGTGATAGGCCAGAATCACAAGCTTAATCAAAAACAGAAATCAAAATAGCTCTGCTACAAGTTCTTTAGACTTATTTACTTAATAAAAATACAGTTTTCGTCTATATGTGAGGGAATCAAATTTGAATTATAATAAAAAAACAACAACAAGTTTTTAAACGTACCTTTAAAACTATTTATATATACTTTTTAAAATTCCACAACTCAAAGGGTTTCGTAAACTTTCAATTTAAATTCAAAAGAAACTAAATAAAACTATAAAAAATTAAATGCAATATGCATTGGGTAAATATACAATTACAAATTGTTTGCTGTGTATTTAAAAAAAAAAAAACTAGAAGAAAAGTTTGTCTAAAATGATATGTGCAAGTGTCTGTGTGTGTGTGAGTGTGTGTATGCCATATGCAGTTTTCCACAATTTGCCACAATTATTGCATTATTTTTTATAGCATAATTCAATTTTACGTTTTGCCGCATTTAAGCCACGTTTCATGTTGGTAACGAATTTGTGAACAAGTTTGTTCGTCATTTGTTGTTGCTGCTGCCACATTTGCCCCGTTTTGTGTTGCATGTGTAATGAGTCATTAACATGGTGCAGTGGAAAAGTTTCAGTTTTTATACATAAATAAAACAAAAAATTACTTTAATTTCTCATGATTTATTTTTCGTTTTGATATTTCTGCATTCCAAATTAGGTGCCAGGCGATTTTATTTGTGTTGAAAATAGTTGAAGAAATATGGGGAAACGTAAGGTTTTCCATGGAAATGTTAAGTTTTTGTTATACTTACATATATATTTGTGTTTTTTGTTAAGTTTTACAACAGAATTTTAGGCCAAAAAGAATACGAATAAATATGTGTCATTATAATTGTATAAGTCAAGCTATTATATGCATTATATATAGTAATATGTTATATTTTGATATTTTATGAAATTTCACCTATTATGTAGATTTTTATTTGATTTTATTTTAAATTAAATGATTAGAGCAAGCAAAATAAAAAGTAAAAAGTAAGTATACTTATATATATATATTTAAATTTAGTCCAAATTACAATTGATTTAAAAAAATATGTTTTTAAATATTTAAAAACATGTTTATATCTGTATATGAATGCTTAATTAAATATATTTTTATACAATTTTAAAGTCTTTGATTAACTCCATAAAAAAAATTATATATATAAATACATAACAAACACTTAAAAAAATGAACTTTGCTTCATAACAAAAAATGTTATTTATAATAAAAAATACATGCGAATATAAAAAAATATATAAATATATTTAAAGTATATTAAAAAATATAAAAGAACTACATAAAAAAACATCAAAATATATTAAAATAAATAAATAATGTTTCATAACATTTGAAAAAAATTTTAAAAAATATTTTGAAAAAATATGTAATGAATATATATAAATATATGTATATATATATATATATATATATATATATATATATATATATATATATATATATATATATATATATATATATGTATAAAATTATATATATATATATATATAAATATATATAAAAATTTATGGATATATGTACAAAATACATCAGAAATATTGCGATAAATTAATTTTGTTTCATAATAGTTTCCACATTTTTTTGCAATCTACAATACATGAAAAAATATTTAAATATATAAAAATAATGTAAATATGAATATAAACAAAAATATATAAAAATATAGCCATAAATTATACATATAAAAAATATATAAATATAAATAATATACAAGAAATATGTAAAAAAATTAATTTTATTTTATAATATAATTTTGAGTCAAAAACATTTAAAAAATATATAAAACTACGAAAAAATATAAATAAATATATAACACAAATATCTAAATGTATAAAAAAATATATAAAAATATGTAAGTATACTAATTTTATGTTATTTTTAATCAATTATATGTACATTAGAGCAAGCCTAGTCAAGCCTAAAAACTAAGTTAAGTATATTTAAAATTTTTAAAATACTTGAAATATTAAAAAAAAATTAATTACAATGCCTAATTAGGCATTTGCTTCGCTGCCTTAACACAATTTAATCCAAAAATCCACTCAACTAGAAAATTGTATAAACAATAATCAAATGGGAAAAGGTTCGTCCGCTATTGAACCGCATTTGATTGTTGTGCTGAACTATTTGCCGAAAAACAAAATGCGATTTTACGCTCTAATAAAATAGTGCGGAGGAAAACTTTTGGGAGAGCGTGTAAAAAGAATGCGCCATTAAATGTTGTTAAACTTCATTAAACTCGGGGCAAAGCCTCGAGCGATTTGTTGTGCCAACTGCACTTCAAATAACTGAGCCAAAAAGCAACTAAAAAACTGGACTAGAAAATAAGGGAAACTAAACACCAATACCACAGCGTGTAAACTAATCGCAAACAAACAAAAGCTCTCACACACACATACAGTGGGTGCCAAAAGTGAAGGCTCATCAAAGTTTTTGGCACTTTTCTCATTCTCTTTTTTCGCATTTCTCTCCTTTTTTTTTGGGAAATGCAATTCAATTGCGCGAATTTCATTTGAATTACAGCAATCGACTGCGCTAACCTGCGGTTACCGCTTGCAGGGGCTTGGGCTTGGGGGCGTGCCAAATGCCAAAGCAAAACAAAAAACGAGCATGAGAAATTTGAGCTGAACACCTGTGCCCCGCACTTATGGCAGCTGGTTCACAATTTTCAATTAGGTGAGGGTATGCGAAAAGTGCATGAAATTAGTTTTAAGTACACATTAGAGTTGAAGAAAAAGAAGAAGAAGAGAAGAGAAGTAGTTATAGCTGACGACGAGCTGGAACTATGGAATGCGGGAAATAATTAATATCAATTGACTGTTTTACAACCCTTTTTTTTAAGTTAAAGCACCTTTTTATGCGTTTTACAGCACTATTTTTATATAAGTTAATTTGTATATTAGCATAAAAACTTTTATACTACAACAACTTTTTACAACACTAATTTTTGTTAACTTACTTAACATTAATAAGTTAATGCATATTAGAAAGCGATGTACATCCCCAAAACATTGCAACACTGCTTTCAATTTTATAAAAGTTATCATTTAAATTTGCAACCACTTTACAATACAGTTATTACTAAGTTAACACAAATATATACATATACATATGTTACTCGGCTTTTATGCTTATTAGCGAGAGTTTTGAAACACTGATTTTTATTACCTGTTTCACATGTTTATAGAACAGTTTTTATATTAGTTACCATTTCGCAACACTGCCTTTTATACATTGATACAAATATACATTTATATGTGCCACATTTTTAAAAACTCTTCAAAATTTAATATACTTATAATATATTATATAAAATATTAATATTAATATTATATTATTATTATTATTTATTAAATATAATGTAATTAATATACTCATTTTTTTATAAATTGTGTCACATATTTTGTGTCATATATACATATAAGTTAATATTAATATTTTATACACTTACCTAAAATAGCGCTTAGATTAGTTTTAAATTTATGCACTAATTTGTCTTTTTTATATATATATTTATTTATATTATATATATATATTTTATTATTTTCCATTTTTAATTAGAATTCTTTTGCCAAATTTTAAAACATATTTTAAAATCATATCTGTAATATCTATCTTTATAACTATATAACTAAATATTGAAGTATGTTAAGTCTTTCTTGCTCTTTATTTTGTAATATTTACTCCTCGGCTAAGCAAGAGCTTCCCATATTCCTTCAGCTTTATAGCTGACCCCAAAGATCTGTTAGCTTCGATAACTTAACTCCTGACTGCATCTCCGTTTAGCCATCAAATGCCTGCACGAAGGGTGTATAAATCTCTTTATTATTTGATTGTAAATTTTTTTTAGGGAGGCCATATCATTGTTTCCATAGCCGTTGTTGACGCTGCCCCCGCTGTTGCCGCTGTTTTTGCATTTATTTTGCGGCTAAAACTTTAATTGAGTTTTAAACCATTTTGCTGGCTGTTTGGGGCCGAGAATTGTTTGTTTATGTGTGTGTGTGAGAGAGTGTGTGTGTGTGTTAAAAAACTGGTTTATTGTTTGAGGGGATCTGCTGTT
The DNA here is from genome assembly GCA_018903745.1 of Drosophila repleta. Classification (NCBI taxonomy): domain Eukaryota; kingdom Metazoa; phylum Arthropoda; class Insecta; order Diptera; family Drosophilidae; genus Drosophila; species Drosophila repleta. The sequence continues at coordinate 80,703 of JAEIGN010000737.1, forward strand.
GCTTCAACTACAGCTGGCGCTTACGTTGAACCTTGTGGGGTGGCGGGAGGAGAGACCAAGCCCAGCGCTGCGCTGCGCTTGAGTGATGAGTTTTTTCGCCGAATTGACTTGTTGTTGTTGTTGGTGTGAGTGTGAGTGTGAGGGCAAAGGTTTTTGCCTGGTTCCACTCTGGCTGCACTTTAAACATTTTAAATGTGTTTTGTTTTACGCCCAAATTTGTTGTATTAAGTTTGGGCTGCCATAAGCTTCAGCTGCTGCTGCAGGCTCATGCAGGTAACGCATACGCCCCGTGCGCCAAACAAATTACAGCCATTTAAGTGATTTTCGCTAATGTTATTTGGGACGTTGCTGCAAACAGTTGCATTCTAAGCGCATTTCGTTGGCATTGTTGGGTTTATTACAGCCGTCGAGTGTGTGCGTGTGTCTGAGAACTTTGCCTTTATTACGTGAGTTTGCGCGCATTTTCATATGATATACCAAAATGTGTGCAGAAAGTTTCAGCTCTATGGACTGCGAACTAAACTTGTTGTTAGTTAATTTAATCAGACAATAGAAGTGGCAGGGGCTTTATACAGGCTATTTGCTAGTCGGGTAGGTATTACGTAATTACTTTTCATAATAAATAAAATAATATCACATATAAAATTATAATAATATTCTACAGACAACATATACTAAACCAGCTCGCCTGAGTAACGTTAACAGTGAGTTCTGTTTGACTACAGCTTACTAGCATAATTACTCATAGTCAAAGCAGCACTCTTAAAAGATTCAATCGTGGTCAAGTAGCCACTCATACACAAAACTCCACTTTGCACTCAATATGCAATACACAAATGAGCATAGAAGATGCACACGCACAAACATGTTCCACACTATACAAACTGCGCAGAGCGCTTCCTACTAGCGGCTGAGTTGATCCACAGCTCACTCACACATATACATGCAGCTCTGCACAAAGAACTGATCTGAGCGCTTCCGAAATAGTTCGCGAGAGGATCCACAAGTGCACGCACACACACACACACAGTAAGAAAATGAGAGCATGGGAACTATTTTAGGCGAGTGCATAGTGGAGTTGTTATTGTATTAGTGTAAATACGCGCTCTTTTGCTGATGCACTTAGTTGTTCGCGAACAGCCGACTGAGCGGAGTCCGTTACGAGTTTACAATTAAATTATTTGTGTATTTAATACTAATTCAATTAAATTATAAACATATTATTATATATCAACAACTGATGAAATAAATATGCAGTGATTATTTTACATACATATTTATATGTGTATTTATGTAAAGCAGTTTATTAAATTATTAATTTATTTTCTGATTATTAAAGATGTCTGTGTTTGCCATACATTAAAAATGAATTCAAGTAAGTTAAAAAATATTTTTTACAATATCTATATATGTATGTATATGAGTATTTATTATGTTAGCATATGAAATGGTAAGGAAAGAATAGGAGGAAAAAAGTCTGAGCATGCATTGTACCCACATATATATGTATGTTTGGATAGATATCTGATTTATCGCTCATTACTTCTGTAAATCTAGCACACACACACATGCATTTGTGAGTGTACTCTGAGCTCTCAAATAGCCTCTCATTTGAATTGTGCATAAAATCCACAGCTGGGTGCACAGAAAGCGGCTGGAGTAATAGCAGAAAGGTTCCACTCTCTCAGGCGAGCGCCTGTATTCACTCACACTCGCATCGGGTGCATTTGTGTTGCGCTTTTGAATTGTAATGCATTGAATTTTCTGAGTGCATATACATACACACATATATATAGTGATCACGTAATTATGGAAATATTAATATTTAAAAAGTCTAATTGATTAATGAAATATTTGCAAGCTAAAAGAATAGTAGCAGAGGAGTAACATAACATAATACATACATATATATTTTAAAGAGAATATGAGTTGCTTGTCAACTGAGTGAAAATTGTCACGGTGTGATGCTATCATCCACATACATACGTACATACATATACTTACGTGTGTACTTCTGCGTATGCTTTAATATACACATACATACATATATATGGAAATGTTAAGTTTCATTTCTTTTTACGTTCTTATTCGCCTAATATGTTACATATCGTGCAGTGCTAAATAAATTAATGCCTAATTAGGCTTAGTAAGTCCCGCAATTAACTTCACGTTAGCTAAAATATAAATCATATTTAATGGGGCGTTTGAGGAGTTGCAGCAGCTGCTTGAGTAAATAAATAAAAGTTTGTGTTAATTCTTGGAAATTTTAAAACCAATTAGAAACTTGAAATTTGTTAGAAATTTAATTCTGTGAAATTTATATATGTTTTATATACATATAATAATAAATTTATTAAATAAAAAACAAATAAAAAATATATCAAATAAATCACAAATAAAAATATATATTTTATATACAAAATGTACCAAATATATGAAAAAATATATATTATATAAAAACCAGAGCTTGCAAATAACAGTTGAGCGTTTTTTCGTCACGCTCAAAGTCAGAGCAGGAGCTAAAATAAGAAAATATTCCGCTCTCGCTCTGAGCAAGAGCGATTTTTTCTTGTCTGAATCGGTCTTCGCATGAGGGTTGTTTTTTGGGTTTTTTGCGTCGATCCTTATTGCTGAACATCTGTTCGCGAGCGGAAAATTTTTTGTTCGCGAGCTGAGCCTCAGCAAGTGAGCAAATGACCGAAAAAGTCAATGCAAAAGGTCTTTTGGCACTCTTACATTAATTTGCCTTGTTGGAAAAAAATGATTTTTTTTGGTATTAAGATGTTATTTAAATAGTACTAAACTTATACTGCACATTGTTAAGTTGAATAACTAATTATACATTTAAATTGTCTGCGCTTATTGAACTTCGCCGTTCATTTAATATGAAATGTAGGACTAAAAATGAGTTGCTACCTGTGCAATTTAAATGTGGCAATTTAAGCTTGATATCATTAAAAAATTAAAAATTTAGTAAATGTAAGATACAAACTTGCGACGCAAGAATATTTTGCGTACTTTGATTAATACCATACACAAAGTACGTTTGCATCGCACATGAACATGCATCAGTCGCCCAAAGACCTTTTCTTTTTTTTTTTTCTAGCGTTCGCTCGCGGTCTGACCGAAACAAATGAGAAACGAAAAAAACGGTTGTAGTCCGAGCGCGAGCGAACTGAGAAACCCTTTGTTTTCGCTCGCGAGCATTTTCGTCAAATACTCAGTGAAAACTGTTATTCGAAGACCACGCAAAATGCTCAACTGTTATTTGCGAGCTCTGATAAAAACTTATGTATATACTTCTGTTATTTACTTCAGTCGTTTTTCTTTAAAATCCTTTCTTAAAAATTTTAAAATTTATATACTTATTTTTTATAATAAATTTATCTTTTCACCTAATAATTTCACTAAAATACTAATAAAAAATGTATTTTACTTAAATTTAAATATTAACAAAAAAATTGTGTATAAATTATTATACAATATTATCTCAAAAAAACTCATTAAAAAATTTATTTTGAAGTGTATTAACTCGAAAATAAATTGATCGTACATAAATTTTTTTTAAAATTTAATATTAGCTCTAAATTTATATTAAAATATAAATAAATTATAAATTATTATAAAATTATATATTTTATATTTTTAAAATATTTATATTGTCCATAACTATATATAAAATACGAACACATGCTCGAGTTACTGCCGCTGTTAAGGCTGCGCGCGATCATAAACAGGTAACAGGCGCCCATAATAAATAGGGCCTTAAATCCTTTGGAGCACAGGCGAGCGAAGTTTGAAAGGGCTGACCATATATCATCATAAAAATAAACCAGACAGAGGCGAATCGGAGCAGGAGGTGGGCGAGGGCAGGGCAGGCGCGTTCCAGCTATAAAACATTAGTCAAAAAACATTAAACATGAAAAGGTGGGCAACAACAACTGGACACTGGCTGAGGTTCGACTCGTGTTGTTGTTGTTGTTGTTGGTGGTGGTGGTGCTCCCAGGACTACAATCAACATCATTAACGCGTGCTTTAAAAGCCATTTGTTTAGACGCAGACATGAGAAGCCATGTTCGTATGGGAAAAACTATAAATTTAACGCTTTTAGCATAATTGCAAGAGGAGGAGCAGCAGGAGCAGGAGCAGGAGGAGGACGAGGAGTAGCTGCGTGTGTAACTCAATGTGGATAGCCATCAACGCGTAAGCGTTATGATAAGTGGCTGGGCAAAGGATACCAGCGTCAACACGCACAAAGTTATTGCCCCATTGGCACATCCTATGCGAAGCGCCCATCCATCCAGCCAGGATGAGGCTATTAGCTGTAAGTGGCGCTGTCCTTTGCCGGCATCATATTACTTGGCCGTCTAATTGCGGGCCGCATTTGACCTTTATCAAAGCCAGGCTGCAACTTAATATGCCACATGGAAGCGCAACCCTTCTGCTCTGACAGGCCCGGCCATAAAGAGGAGCTGCCTATCGATTGCTGGCCAAGTTAAGACACAGAGACAGAGCGAGAGAGAGAGTGTCTTGGCTAACCATATTTATCGCCTGTCTAAATGGCTACAAATTGGGTCAGCTGACGCTCAGATTTTGTGGGTCTCTCGAAATTGTTATGCGTATGCCTTTTTATGGCTAAATGCACAATGCACGAGCGCAATGGGGCGTATGCGTAATTTATGCCTCTTGGCCACGTTTTAATTGCTGCAGCAATTCGTGTAAGCCACATATGACTCGAAGTCGGGCCCGAAAGAAAACAAATTTGATTTATCTTTTGTACTCAAGCGAAATTAACTTAACCCACAAATCAAATTGAAATTCATTTAAAATTTTTGGTTTACTTTAAGGACTCGAAGGACTTAAAGCGGAAGCCTTAAATAATTGCCAGAGACCCGTTAGCATCTGTAAGTTAATTGTTTTTCATTTGTTTGCCGACTATGCTAAATTCAATTTAACTTTTCAGTTACTCTTATCAAAAGGGAAAACAATTGAAAAGTGTCAACTGCAGCGCAGCAGAGAGGAGAGACGGAGATTACGAAAGCCAACACATGGAGTATAAAAGAAATTTGATGCGCTGACAGCAGGCAAATGGAACTCTTGTCTCTCCCGGAATGTAATTGTAATTGAAAGTGAGCTAACAAATTGGATTAACTGCACGTGAGAGACAGAGAGGGAGAGAGTGAGAGAGAGAGAGAGAGCGGAGAGCAAAAAGGACATTCACAAAGCACTGAGATCAGAGATCAACTCTCAGCCCTTAACGAAATGGATGCTTTGCTCATATCTTTGACTTTTAAAGCCAGCAGCAGCAAGAACAACAGCAGCAGCAGTGACAATATAGAAACTTTCGCTTACCTTGACGGCTAAACAAAGCCAGTCATAAGGCTAATAAAATGAATATAAAAAAAAACACACAGCGCACTGGCAGCGTCTCTGGCCAAGCTGTGCACAGCTCTGGCTCAAAAGTCAACAGCTAACAGCACTAGCAATTAGTCATAACTGAGAGCTGCTCGACTAGGCAATGCCCTGTGTAATAGCAAGACATTGTACATATATGAAAAAGTTTTCAATATTTTTTTTATTTATTTGTTTAAATTTAACAAATTTAGAGTGATTATATAAGCTTTATAAATTTTGTATTTTATTTGATATTTATTAATTTATATTCTTTTCATTTTATTTAGTATATATTTCTATTTGTTTAATATTTTATAATTATTATTTTATATAATAATTTTGTTATACTTTTTTTTAATATTCTTACATTTCTTATCATTTATTATTTACTATCAACTAATTATTTGTTATTCTGTATTAATAATTTTATTTTACTCAATTTATTTTATTGTTAATACTTTATATTTATTATTTATTTTTGAAATTTCACTTTTATTGTGTTTTTTTTTTTGTATTTATTTCATATATTTTCTTGTATATTTGCTACATATTTTGCATTTAAAAATATTAAAAAAAAATAAAACATTTATTTATTTTAACATAACTATCATTATTTTATTTGTCACACCTTATATTTATTTATTCAATTTTTTTTTTTTTAATTTATTCAACATTATTATTTTCTATATTTATGTATTATTTTAAACTTATAATAATTTTGAATTTATATGAATTATTTTAAATTGATGTTTATTTTTGTATTATATATTTTTTATTTTCTTTTATTTCTTTTTGCATTATTATTTTATCTTATTTACATATTATTTATTATTCTTGTTCATATTAGAGATAAATTTTTTCAGTGGAGCGATCTGACCGAGTCCCACACACACGCACATTACAGGGTATTTAAGCTAACACAAACAGACACACACACAAAAGTATCATACATGCCTACATACGTATATTCCCTTCACACACACACACACTCGCACACTCACACGCATTCATCCTCGACGCGCTGTGCTCAGGCCCTCTTGCTTGCTCTTGATTTCCATTGCTCCAGCCCAGCTCCATTCGCATTCGCATTCGTCGTTTATGTTGACGTAGATTTAATTACAATGTTTGCGCCACTCAGGCGCTGCGTTTACGTTTACGTTTACGTTTATGCCACTGTGCCACTTGTTTGTTGCATGCGTCGATGTCGCTGTCGCTCTCTGTGTCTGTGTCGATGCTGCAGCAGCTGTAAAGTGCGCCTCAAAGTCTGCATCTCTGCTGGTTATGTCTGCTTTTGTAGCTAGTTCTAAATATGGATATACATATGTACATATATATATGTGTGTGTATGGGCATGTATGCTGCTAACTGGGTTAGAGTAGCTGACGCTTTTGTTTAACAACAAACATGCAGCGCGTCGAGTTAAAAATCTCACACGTTCGCCGCTGCATCCTCGTCTCTCACTTTTGTGCACTTTGCAAATTGAATTTTCCACTCGCTAACTTGCAACACAAAAGGATATGCGTGAGTGTATGAGTGTGTATATGTGTGAGACAAAGGTCCTGCCAAGAAATGCAGCCAAATGCGATTCTCGTTGCTCAGGCTTAGACAGCTTTCGCTTTTGCCATAAAAGAGCTGCGTTCGGTGTCAACTGTGAATATCCCTTACAGGTGGATAAACAGTTATTTGTATGTGAGTCAACATCGATTGCGACAGGATATTGACTAGTTGACAGCTGAGTTTACGTAAGTAAATGGCTAGATTCATTTGCATGAATTTTTAATAAATGTATTTATTTATTTTTAGACATTTCCGAATGTCAGGCGGGAGGCAGAGCTATTGACGGAATTTATTATATATTTACATAAATATTTAAAATCTCTTTTGTGCACGGGATTTGGATTTATATATGTTAGTTTTTATTATTTTATATCTGTCAATAATTGAAAGTTTTGTTGAAATGCACGCTGCAATGGTGCCCAGTTGACCCACATATGCATGATGAAATAATATCATAGACATAGTCCCGGTGAACCTAGAGGACCAGAAATTTGCTAAAAACTTAAGCATGTGGTCGAAAAATATGCCCATTAAACTGCCTTAATGCCCCAAAGCCTGTGTTTGCAGATCTTAAAATTATGCATCTTACAGCAGCCCTTTTACAGCTGGCAAGCTGCTGAGATAACAGCGGAAGCTGCTCTCGAGTGAGTGGCTGAGTAAACAGATCATCTCGCTCTGGAGTAGCTACCTAAAATCACTCAAATGACATGCTCTCTGGATTAACAGTCAACTTACGTTCCACGGTGTTATTGATAACAGTGGTATGTTAACACGCTGTTAATTTACATATTTCACCCTACTAATCATTTCTGTTCGCCTGTTACTTCAGCCAGATTTTCAGGCAAAATTGCTGCCGAAATCACTTAATTAACAGGTTCTGCTGGCTAACAGCGAACATACGTTCCACTCTGTTGGCTAACAGTGTTGTATTGACTAACATTTTTCACCCTGCTGCCCACTTCTGTTCGCTTAGTATTTCAGCCAGATTTTCGATTAAAATTGAGACGAGCCTCGATGTAAGCAGACTTCTCTTGAAAATATGCAATGAAATTTTTAGAAATAAATTTTCGATTTCCCTCTAACTTTAATTATTATTAAATAAGTTTTTTCGGCACAATCAACGGAAATTAATGGTAATAAATTGGTTTTTATTATTGAAAAATTTACATATTTTGCATATTTAATTTAACATAATTTAATATTTATATAGATTTTAATTAGTATAGAGTTTGGCCATTCACATTTACAGAGCGTATGAGCTGCTAACGCTAAGGCTAATTATATTAAAGCATGCTAAACTCACTAGAGCTTTAAACTTTAAATTCTCTTAAGCTTTTACAGAATTTTAACAATATCTGAAAAGTTTAAATGTATATACTTCTTTACTTTAAAAAATTGTCTTATCAAGCATAAGACTAGGACTACGTGTTCAGAGATTCCATTATATTAAAGCTACCAAATATTATAAACTGCTGCAATTATCTCGATTTGAAAGATTTCGTCTGAGTTTTTTTTTTGGTCTACGTAAAATATTTATATTTTTGTCTACTCTTTTAGGCATCTGTAATCACTGCTTGCAATCTTGTACTTTTATGTTGTATTATTATGCTTTGCACATATCGATTTTCCTGCTCTTTTTGCAGATATATATAAAACAGAAGAGCTTAAAAGAGAGATTAGCTGCGAAAATTAAGGGATATTTAATATGACCTACTTCAGTGTTGACATCGCTCTTTAGTGAAGTTGAAGCAGCTGTTGGAAGTGAAGATGCCCTGCTTATAATCACACATTGCTTGAGTAACTTTTCTGAAAGGCTTAATATTAAATATTTTTACAATATTAAAATAGAAATTTCTTTTAGATAGGCAAATTCAAAAATAACTAAAATGTAAAACCAAATGAGCTCAAAATAAACTTTACACCGCTTATACAGCAACATTTTGTTAACAGAAATACAAATGTTTAAATTTTGAAGTTGAGCCAAAGCTGCTTTAATGTGTGGACTCCACGCCAAGGCCAAGTTGTAAGTCCACTTTCCGCATATGCATATGGCTCGCACACTCGTGCACATTTAGCCAGATGTAAATGCTGGCTTTTTATGTGTCGCCCTGTTAACCCAGTCGGTAGGCTTTGTTGTCCATTTGGCATGCGCTTTTCCAGCCACTAATTGCTTGGAAAATCTGCTCACTTCCACACGACAACATTTCAATGGCAGCCGCAACAATTTCCACCGAACGTCGGCTGTAAAAACTGCAAAATGTTTAACAAACGAATGCCAGTTGGGCCAACATCTTTTGGCCCGATTTTAAATAAAGACGACGACGAGCTGTTGCTGCCAGTTGTAGTGCTCATGTGAATATGTGTGTGGGTGTGCGGGTGTTGTTGAGTTTTTTGGTAATTTGTGCGGTTTGTACCAACAATTATGTGCTTGGCTGCAGTGCTTTATTCCCAAAAATACCCTATAAGCAGACAAAAGAAAACTATGTTAATGAGGAAAACTATGTTAAGTTAATGTAAAAACTTGAGCAAACTTTTTGTGTCGCGTTGAAGCTCTAGATGAATGCTTAAGAAGGATTGAGGAGGTTGCCTGAAAAATTTAATTTATATTTATTTTATTTAAGTTTATTTAATATTTCTTTTAAGCTCAGATAAAGTTACTTCTAACGCACAGTTGTTCTTGAGGCTCTCTCCTTAACTCCTTATATACTAAGAAAAAAAATTTTATAGTAACACTTTATGTGTAAAATATAGATATATGCTTGAGAATTGCCTGAGAATTCAAAAAAATTAATTTAATATTTTTGTGAGCCACTGTATATATATTCTTATTCTTCTTGAATATCTTCTGTTAAACATATACATATATATTCTTATCAACTCCTTTTAAGTTTATGAAGCTATAAAATGTTTTTTAAAAGAAAAAATTTTTATATTTATATTTTATTAAAAATCTAGGGCATGCTTCAAGATAATCTGAAATGAAATAAATTAAATAAATTTATATAAATTCCTAAACTCACTCGTTCTTAATGCTCTGCATTCGTAACATATCTATAACCATATGCACTCTTTCTATAATTATAAATTGTAAGATCTGAAAGGCTGTAAAGAGATTGGGCATTACACCACAAACCTCTCTCTTTTATATAGTAACAACTCTTAAGGATGGTCTGAAATAAGATTGATATATAAAGAAAAAATACAAATTATAAATAATTTATAAAAGCTAATTTATAGTTTGCTCTTGATGCTCTGCCCTTCTGTCATAAAGATTAACCATATAAGCTGCTCCCTACCCATATAAACTCCTTGTTGAACCTCTTCATATCCTTTGCTTACAAAAAGTAGATATATGCCAGTCGTTCAGTTTGTTACCTTTTCTATTTTGCTGCTATTGTTGCCTGTGCGTTTCTTCTGGCAAATTGCACAATTGCTTTCTGCTCGGCTGCTTGCCTGCTACAAACATATAAAAATATATACTTACGTTATATTCATATGACTCCCACTGTGTGCTGCAGTTACATAAAAAGTTTCTGGCAGACATCCATAATACTTGGTATTAGTTTCACATTCAAATTGTTGTCACTTTTATTTTTATTGTAAACTCGCTGCATACATTTACATATAAATTTATGTTACATCGATATGCCACAACTTATATTCACACAGAGCTCCATAATAAATATGCTTATGAAATCATAATAACTAGCTATATATGTGTGTGTACTTAGTATATACTATATATATGTATTTATGTAGTTATATGTATGTATTTACTAGACATACATTTACATACATAACTGAGCTTCTTTATGCTTTTGACGTACGCCTTGCCTTACATATAAATTCATATACATCGATATTTCATCAACAGCAATTTGGTTTAGTTTTTATTTTCTGTTTAAATGCCGATTGGGAGTTTGAGGTCTACTTAATTAACTTTAAATAGTTCATATATATTTTTATATAATTTGAATTTTTGTCAACATTTCAACATACACTTTATCTGTCATCATTTAATACTTAATTATATTTACAACATTTTTTTAAAGCAGCAAGGAAATGCTGCTCCTTTTTTTTTACTTAAATTGAAACATTTATAATTTTTTTTAAATATTTATTTACAGATTTCAGTGGAAGTAATGCAATTTCATTTTTTTTTTTAATATTTACAGCAAATAATAAATAGAGAAAAAAAGACTATTTAATTAAATCAGCTTAAATCAAATAAATAATTTCAACATTTCCGCGCTAATTGGCATATAAACAATATAATTAATTTATAATAAATTTATTTTATATATATGTATATATATTTTTTGGTATATATATGTAAATCGCCTCATTAGCTAATATCTCTCTAAAGTTTTAACATATATATTTTTGCTGTTTATATATTTATAATATTTTTTCATGAACTTTAATTTTTGTTTAGTTTTTGACGCTAAATTTACTACGTAAATTCGCTATGTATGTGTCTGCTTTTGTGTGTGTGTGTGTGTGTGTGTGTGTGTGTGTGTGTTTGTCTCTGTTTGTGTTTGTAAATACGCTCACCTAAATGCAAATTTGATTAACAGTGCTGTTTTTTTTGTATATATTTATATATATATTTTATATTTCGCTTTGAATTCATATTGTTGAATATAATTAATTTATGTTCATTTAATGGCGCAAAGCTTTTGTTCTGCTTGCATTTTACACGCTGAGCCGCCCGTTCGCGCCTCTCATTTAGAGATTCGCTTTTGTTTATTAGCCCCATGCATATTTCATCAATTAGTGTTTGTGTGTTTTGTGGAAACATTTCCACTGATTTCGAATTTAATTGCCAGCGATGGCAATTGCAGGCAAACAAACATTTTCGCTTTTCACTTTGTAAATATTTCAACAGCAATTGGCTTTTGGCAGTTCGCAACGAAATCAAACCCGAAACACATATATTATTTTTGTTTTGGGCGAATACATATAAATTATTTTGCACTCTCAAATTATAATTGTAAACTTGAATTGCTGAATAGTTACGCTGCTTACATGTCGGTGCAAACAAAAATGCATTTAACTATGTCCAATTTCGGGTATAAGCTCAATGTTTAGAGTTGAAATAAATAGTGAGAATATTCTTAAATTATATATAATAAAAGTATGATTAAAATATAGAATAAAAATAAAATATTAATTTAATAATATTATATTATTATGTACTAAATAAAAATATTTTTAGCGCAGTATGAGCAGGTAAAAGTCAAGGAAATATTTAATATAAATATTTATAAGGCCCGCCCCCCCCCCAAAAAAAAAAAAAAAAAAAAAAAAAAAAAAAAAAAAAAAAACAAAAAAAAAAAAAAAAAAAAAAAAAAAAAAAAAAAAAAAAAAAAAAAAAAAAAAAAAAAAAAAAAAAAAAAGGGAAAAAAAAAAGGGGGGGGGGGGGAATTAAAAAAAAAAAAAAAAAAAAAAAAAAAAAAAAAAAAAAAAAAAAAAAAAAAAAAAAAAAAAAAAAAAAAAAAAAAAAAAAAAAAAAAAAAAAAAAAAAAAAAAAAAAAAAAAAAAAAAAAAAAAAAAAAAAAAAATAAAAAAAAAAAAAAAAAAAAAAAAAAAAAAAAATTGGGGGGAAAAAAAAAAAAAAAAAAAAAAAAAATAAAAAAAAAAAAAAAAAAAAAAAAAAAAAAAAAAAAAAAAAAAAAAAAAAAAAAAAAAAAAAAAAAAAAAAAAAAAAAAAAAAAAAAAAAAAGAAAAAAAAAAAAAAATTTTTTATATTTCTATTAAATAAATATATATAGCGACATTTTCATTCACAGACCCGCACTAAATATTAATAACACATATTTCTTTCCTACAAATGAACGTAAAAAATGGTATATTCGATGGTGTAAAAGAACAAATCTAGTTTCCCAAGAATATAATCTAAGCCAATCGTCAGAATTGATATTCGACGGGATACAAACCAGAGCTGATAGCAACTCCCCAAGTTTCATGTTTATCCAAGAGCCGAAAGCTCTAAACAGTAAAGTCCAATTAATTAAAGCTCCAAGCCAAGGTTTGCCAAGCGTTCGTAATTTGTCTTGATTTTACATGTAAGTTATCACGCAGCTTCCCAATCTGCTCTTATTGGAAATGTAAACACTTTCGTCCTCCAGCTTGTAAAACGTTTCCATTTACCCTTAAGCTTCCCACGCTTCTATTATTATCGACTTAACATGAACAGAATCCGGTTTTGTTCCCAGCGCAGTCAGCATAAAGATCCCCACGCTTAAAGTAACCTGTTCTTAATGTAAACGCAATCTCGATCACGCTTGAGAGCTATGGACCTTACGAAAGAAGCTTTATCATAAGCATAGCTTAGAAACAGCATAAGATCATTTTTATAAATTTGTTCTAGTTTTGGTTTCAAATAAATAAAATAATATTTTTTTTCAATTAATATTTCATAATTGATTAATTTGTACTCCATCTAGCTCGATTAAATGAAAATAAAATTGATATTTTTATAAACTCGATTCCCGATCTACATAATTATATATATCATCACTCGTTCGATTAGGAAAAGTGTGTAAGCAGACAGAAATCAGGGTCGTCAACGCTACGAAGAGCGTCTGAACAAGACCAATAAAAAAGTTCGCAAAAGAGCGAAGTACATTAGGTATACATTACATACATTACGTTATACGTAATTGGCGCAGTCGGAAGGATAGGAGTGAGAAAAATAGAACATTATGCCAATATTATTAGGCAACGAACGAGAAGTGAAACAAGCCTTTGTCTACAACCAAAATGTAGCATACTACATGGCGACCGTGACAGGATATTTCTACAATCGAAATTGATCATGCCACATGATCCTTTGAACAGAAATTTGCCATATCGAAAAAATTTATAATAATAAGATAATCAGCGCTGAGAGAATTCAGAAATAAAGCAGCTAACTGAGCAGAAGCTCTGATTTGTATCTCTGCAAGAGCATTACTCGATCGATATATACAAATAATATTACTAAATAAACAAAGTTAAAGTTCGGCTAAATAAAGTGATACACAGATGTACTGCAGCCTAGCTGGTATATTAGAAATTTAATGGAGTTACCTAAAATCAGTAAAAAAAAAAAATACAAACTGCAACAAGAACTCGATCAGCTCGAGGAGTTGCTTAAAAGACCAAAATTACATTTGGCATGCAGCGCACTCTGTTCGGCCAGCGTATGAGAGAAGTAGCCAAGCGAAACACACATCAACAGTATGGAACAATGCAAGATCTGCAGTTAAGCGGATATTGGATAACAAAATGATTCCAAAGTAAATCCAAGAACAGAGATTCCAGCGGATATTGCACAACAGCTGTGCAATATTATTGCAATCTTTCTGTCTCAGGGCTAGCTGATTTTTAAGAATAAATTTCATAAGATAACCAGTTGATATTTGGATATAACAGACAATGGGAATGCCTCTCCTAAGTAAAAGTCTTCCCATTGCACATCACATTCAATATTAGAACTCATATAAAAATCTGAATTTATATATAAGAAATATACTCCGCACTATCGGCGTCAACGTCAACGTAGGAGCGCGCCTTATGTTCTGGGTATAAAAAAAAAATAAAAGAAAAATCATGCACTTGCATAACCCTATATAAGGCGAGCGCAGAGATAAACAAACGAAATACGATCAGCCACTTCTGTATATGTAGACTGATCAGCACATGCCTAAGCCTTATGCTGCATGCCTAATGTACATGCATACTAAGCTCTCCCATTCTGTCTTTTTGTATATAATGTATTTAGGCTAAGATCACTTTGAATTCGAAATAAAGAGTCAGTGATGTACCAACATCAAACCCGAGCGGAAGCTCAACGAACCAATTACATAATTACAAGAGACCATTCCATTCCCTCGTATTAGCATAGACAATTTCATAATCAATAGAAATAATAACAAATCGCTTGCCATGAATATATTATAAACAATTCCAATAATCAATGATGACAGTAACAAATCCCGCTTGACAAAAAATATAACATAAACAAAAAAGCCATAATTGATGTTGCCGACGTGGCACAAACCACAGCTCACAGCTCCCTCACATTTTGTGCTCTTTAGGAGAGAGATCTTTCTGTTTGTTAAAGAACAAATATCCAAGAGCCAAAAGTCTATTCAAGAGTCTAAAGTCCAATCGATAAAAGCTCTAAGCCAAGGTTTGATAAGCCTCTGTAGCATGTAGAATAATTACTCTTGAAATTCAACTGGAAATTACTTGTACTCCGTAGAGTTAGGTTTTATAAAAAAAATAAAATAAAATAATTTTATTTTTTTAATTAATCTTCGATAAAACGTTAGTATATACAAATTCTTTAATTAAGTCAAATATAACAGTAGACAAGTCTTCTATAATAAAGTGAAGAGAAGGCTGAATCACTTGACGTGTTAAAAGCCAATCTGTTTAATAATAAACAAAAATAATAATAAACAACATCACAATATACTGCAGAAGTAGACAATTTGCGAAAGCAAGTAGATGCGGCACATATTGATGATGGCTTCGATCCAGAAAATGCAGATGAATTCAAAAGAATCTCAAAGGCAAAACTGCCCAAACTCACACTTCATAGCTACAAATCTCATAAGCCCTCAAACACTTGCAATAACATAAACAAATTGAGCAGAGAGCAAACAACTTCCCCTATGTCAAAAGGCGTGAGAGCGCTCAATCAGCATTTTCATCAATTAACAAACATGATCATCCACCTACCAGAAGTTAGCAGCAAATGCAGATATAATCAATATCTGCATATATGTATATATACATACTCAGCTGTAAAACATTTTAATTTATTTAAAAATTATTATTTGTATATATTTATTTATAAATACATTCTTTTTAAACATATTTATTACGAATAAATATGTAAATGGATTAAGAAATAAATATATAAAAAATAATAATTTACTTATAAATATAAAAAATATATATAAATATGTATAATATATAAAAATGATTAATTTAAAAAGAAATGTATCAAAAAGATTATTTATTAAAATTAAAAAAAAAAAAAATTGATTTGTATATCAAATTATTTTTCAATGTTTTTATAAATAAATATATACAAAATTTCGAAATTTTATTTATAAATCAACTAAACTTTTAGACTATATATTTATATGTATTTTATATTTATAAATAATATTTATTTTTAATATATTTTTATTTTTATAAATAAAATATAAGTGTACATATTTATTATAAAAAAAAATGTTTCAACTCAAAAATTAAATTTCTCAAAAAAAAACTTTGTTGGTATTTTTCAATTTGGCTACAAATATTTAAAAATATATTCAAATATTCAAAGTTAAAAAAAGGACGTATGTATGTACATATATAAATGATTTAAATTATAATTATTCATTTAAATAAATTGAAATGGAAAGCTGCAGTCTGTTTAAGTTTGATTTGGAATTTCTTATCTAATTTGATTATCGAAAGACGTTTAAATGCAAGTTTAAGTGGAGTCAATTGAAGTCAGCTGAGCGATTGATTGATATTTTAATGCATTGCTGTAAATGCGTAATTAATTGAGTGAGAAAATCTGTTTCGAAATTGAGAAAGCAAATAGCCAAGTGCTGTTAGCGCTCAGCTGGCAATTAAAATAGTCAGTGTAAATGCCAGGCCAATTGCTGTTGCCATTTAACAACAAGAGAATCATTTTACGATTATAGCTATACAGTTTATATATATATTTATATAGATGCAGTTATGTAGTATATATGGGATATATATATATATTTATATGAGTATGCCTTGTGCATAAGTTTCATTCTTATTTTTATACCCTGAGCCCATTGAAAATGGGAAATCAGGGTATAATGTTTTTGTTGAAATGTATGTAACAGGCAGAAGGAGGCGTGGCAGACCCCATAAAGTATATATTCTTGATCAGGATGACAAGCCGAGTTGATATAGCCATGTCCGTCTGTCCGTGTCCGTTGTCCGTCTGTCCGTCCGTCTGTCCGTCTGTCCGTATGTATGAACGCGTCGTTCTCAGAACCTACAAGAGCTAGAGACTTGAAATTTTTATGTAGGTTCCTGTATAGCACGAAAGATCGAGTTTGTTTCAGAAATTCGATAACTTTTATCGTTTTATTGTTATCGATTAAAAACGAAAATCTAAATTAAGCAATAAAATTCTATATAATTCCTCTTTCTAGATAGAGTCTTCAAATTTTGCATTTAGTGTTATGTAAGCCTTACGCAATTTCGGTTTTTGTTAAATTTTGGGTGCCACGCCCCCTTCGCCTCAAATTTTTAACTCCCGTATATCAAATACTAGAGACTTGTGCTTTGGCACACACATACATATGGATGACATGATTACGCCCAACAAGTTTGATCAAAATCGTTGGTCTAGAAAAAGTTATTAAACATTTAATTTCCCATAGCATTGCTATGCAAAGCAGCCAAAGAACGCTGACCCAACGACTTGCGCTTGTGTATGCGTGCGCCTGTGTATGTGTGTGTGTATGTTTTGCTTGTAATGAACGTACATATGCATGTGTATATAAAAGAAATGAAGAATGCTTGGAATAGCGGATCTTCGCAGGGTTCGGCCTAAGGGTTCGACTTTTTTACTTGTTTTCTCTATACTGTTTACTTACTTGTCTAAGTTTGATTCTATTTAGCACGCTCGAGCGCTGCTTCCTCTCCGTCATCATCTCCGTCGTGTTGTTGTGCCCTAAATGAGTTTTTTGCAATTATTTGATTTCATCTTGAATGCCAGCGCTGGCAAAGCACACTAAATGTGTTTGGCCGGGTTGCTGCCGCCGCTCCTTTTGCTGTTGTTGTATAAATTTGCGGCAACAATGCGGCAACCTTATTACCAACAGCCGAAAATGTTAACATTAAATGTTGCCTATGCGCCGCACTAATAGAAAATGCGATCCGGCTGCCGATAAAATGCAGCAATAGCAACAACAGCAACAACGACGACGACGACAACAACAACAATGGGGGCATAACATCCGTGGCGAGGGCAAAGCTCGTTGCCAATATTACTATGCAAATGAGCGTTGGCCAATCGCATTGCGTCACACGCGGCGTATGAGCTATGTGAAATATGCGCAGCTCACGCTGCCACGCCCATCGATTGCTGTTGCCATTGCTACTGTGGCTTGTCCTCTGGCAGATGCTGTCGCTGCTGCTATCGCTGCTGCTGCTCCTGTTTATGTTTGACTGCACGCTGACAGTAGTCTCCTGTGGCTCTGGAGCGTGGGCCTGGCTCTTCATATTACTCATACGCCATCGACTCGCCGACGCTGGCAGCGACGTCAGCAGCGCCGCTGGCAAATAACTCGATAAACGTTTGAAAATCCCAAATGATTGCGTTTTAATGCCGCGCATTATTTTACCAAGTAGATTATGCTGTGCCAGTGAGCCTGCAGAATTGTGAAATGCTCCGGGCGGATTACGCACGGGCGTTTGATTGTTATCGCCAGTGTTGCCACCATGGTTGCCTGCCAAACAAGAACAAGAAAACAGAGTTAGGAACTGTGCGAGAGAGAGAGAGAGAGAGAGAGAGGCGGAGTGGGGCTGCCATGAGTGTTTGAGCTGTTGTAGTAATCAGTTTTTGGTTAGTCGGGTTTATATTTTCATTTATTTTGCGCGTTACCAAAGCCAAAATGGCATTGGATAAATGGTTTTAGCTAACCAGACGGGACGTAGCGAAGGGCCAGGCAAGAAAATTGCTAAGGGTGGTCTTGATGCTGGAATGCATTTAATAGTTGCCTCGCCCGGCCTAGCCTGGCCTGAGTATTGCTTGTTAATTTATTGATTTTGCACTCTGCGGTTTGGGCCAATTGCTGTTTGTCTGGCCAACAGCTGAATTGGCACATTCGGCTCATAAACCTCAAAATTGGCAATGGGATTTCATTACTCGAATGCAGCAACCAAGCAAATTATAATCAAAGCGAGCCAACTTAAGCAAATGTAATCAAAATTATGGAATTTGCACAGAGCAAATTATTTATTGAGCGGAGGGAGGCGAAAGAGTTTCCGCATAAGAGCTTGTTGATTTAAAGAAGGAATTTTTTCATTTATACATAATCGTTTTTATTTATTGCTTACAATTTAAAAAAATTCAAGTGTATGATAAACATCAAA
The DNA here is from genome assembly GCA_018903745.1 of Drosophila repleta. NCBI lineage: Eukaryota > Metazoa > Arthropoda > Insecta > Diptera > Drosophilidae > Drosophila > Drosophila repleta. The sequence continues at coordinate 99,789 of JAEIGN010000737.1, forward strand.
TATTATATCAAATAAATATGAATTCAAATGGAGTTAAATTAAATAGAAAAACAAAATGTTGTATAAAATAAAACATAATAAAATAGAGTAACAAATCAAATTAAAATTAAATTACATAATATATAAAAAATATATTATGAATATATAATAAATAATTCAATAAAAAATAAAATAAAGTTTAATACAAGAAAATATTACATCATATAATAAATATATATATTTTGAAAATAACTGCAGAAATTTAGAGGGAAATTTTAAAATCTTGATGTAAATTCTTTAATTTTATTTTAGTTTTCTTATGAATTTACTGAGTATATTATATAGATATATGTCTATAATATTTTTACGTAATATATATAATATAATAATAATAATAGTATGATATAAATAGAATAATATAATATACTAATTTATGTATATTTATAAAATTTTAAAAACCAAAAATATAGTCTCTTAATTGCAATAATTTTTTTCATATATATTAAATATATCACATTTTATTGCAATTTATACTTATTATTATATTTATATATATTTTTATAATATTATATATATATATATATATATATATTATTATATATATATATATATATATATATATATATATAATATATTATTTTTTTATTATATATATATATATATATATATATATATATCTGTTTATTACAGCTGCCTCCCTTTAACAATCTTTCTCTTCATTTAAAATTCTAAATCCGAGCAAGCTAACCGCTTTTAAATTTATACGAAATATATTTTAAAATTTTCACACAAACAATCCAAACTTTTCCTATATATATATATTGTATATTAACTTGGCAAGTGCCAAAGGACTGACCCCACTCGACCCCTTTCACTCCATCTCCCTCCCTCTCCCTCTACCATCTGCCGTCTCTTTTACTCGCCCCTTTTCCCTCTGGTCAACAGCTCTATTTACGGAGCTCACTTAAGCCAGTGCTGCCCGAATGGCTTCCATTTCGGCTTGCTGCTTGTTGACATCTTCTGCTTGCTCTCAACATTTTTATACGCCGTTCGCTGCCCACCCACTTTCCATTCTCTCAGTCTCTCCGTCCGTTTGTCTGTCTCTCTGACTGTTATTTCTTTTTTTTACAACGTCATTGTGTGTCTTTATACCGTCAATGCAATCGACGAGCGTTTCGACAGCGATTACTCGACAATATTTTACCGTTCTGGCTGCTTCTGTGCGTCTTTATGTGGCGGGCAGTCAATGTACCCAGAGCTTGTGTCCCTGTCTCTACGCTTGATTGAGTGTTATGCCCCAACACTACCAACCCTCCCCACTCTCTCTCTCTCTCTCTCTCTCTACCTCTCACATTCCTACTTGGGTGTTGTTGTAGCTGCCTTTGGTTTTTATGCACGTCATTGAACGCACTTTGGTGACCGCATGCCAATGTTTGATATATGGCAGGCCACATTAACTTAAGGACATTAATGCAATTGTATAGTGAAATAAACTAGTTAATAATTAATATAAATTTATTTAGAGTTATTTGTATAATTGTTTAGGCACTAAAAAGCTGAAGCTGAGAATTTGCTTAAATTTCATTTTATTTGAAAATTTATTCAATAAATTTAATAAAAATTGGTTTAAGTAAATAAAATATTTAAATTTAATAAAAAATAAAAAATAGTTTTTAATAAAAAAATTAATAAATTTAATTAAAAGCATGGCTTAAATTAAATATTTAAATTTTTATTCAATATTTATTCTACATATATTTGCTTGCTAAATTGTTGTCCTTTTTTTTTGTTTTATATATCGAAAAACCCTTAATAATTTTAAATTTAATATCCATCACAGTCAAATTTAAAAAAATTAGAAATAATATAATTTTTTATTTAAATTTTTTAAAATTATATTATATTTTAATAATTTGTACATTCATTTTTATATTTATATTATAATTTTTCAGTTAAAATTAAATGCAATTTTTTTGCGATTTTAAATTTACTTAATTTTTTAATTTGTTTTTTTCATATATATTTCAATGTATACATTTATTTAAAATATATTTTTTTAAATTTTAAATTTTTTTTATATATACTTAAATTTTCAAATTTATATACTTCTTTTAAATAATTATAATGAATAATGGTTATTTTGCATTTTGTATTTCAATTAATAAATGATTTTTTTCTTTTTATTGAAAGCTATTTTAATTTCATTGTTATTCATCTATTATTTCATATTTTTTTTACTTCTGTATTATTTTTTTTATTTGTTTCTTATTTATTTATTTAGATTTATTTTATGTTTATGTATATATTTTTAAAATTCTTTCCCATAATTAAAATTTTTAATAAAATCACCTTCATACCACTGTGCGACGGGGAGTTCATAGTGTTTGCTGGTCGAAAGTACATACATATGAGGGCTATTAAATATATTTTATCAGCTTTTAATCTTTTGGCATTTGGCTTTTCATCAGCTGGCGTCATAAATAACAACAAAGTGGTATTTAAGCGCGCATTGCGTTGATTTTCCTGCTGGCTTTTTGTGGTCCTTGTGGCGCTTACTGTTGTTGTTACTCTTTGCGGACAGTTATTGCCGTTGTTGTTGTTGTTGTCGTTGTTGTTCATTTTGACTATAGTCAAAGTCATAAATATAAAGTGATAGATTCGACAAAGCGCAAATACTTCAAATAAGCCAAACTTCAAGCATTTTCAAGAGCATCAAGAGGAAAGCCAAACAAGAAACCAGACACATTGACACACACAGACACACACATATACACCCATACGCCCACACAATTTGCACGCCTAACTCAGCCTTGAGCTGTTTGTTTAAGGCTCGCAGCAATATTGAGTCGGAAATTCGCATTGCCCTTTGATTGATGTCAAAGACATAAATATCATGCGTGTGTGTGGGTGTGTGTGTGTGTGCATATGGGTGCCCGTATTCACGCTTGATTGAGAACACATTGAAAAGGTGTCAGAGCCGACATTCAGACAATTTTGATGGCATATTTCATTCGATGCCAATTCAAGGCAATAAATATTCCCCATTTTCCTTTTTTTTTTTTATTCATTCAACGCATCTTTGTTCTGATTTTTCAGCTTTAGCCCATGTCCCCTATATACGTATGTACATATATAGATTTATATATATATACATATATATGTTTTATTTATAAACGGCGACGTTGGCAAAACAAAAGGCTGAAAACTCTACGTCAAAGCTGTCAATCGCAAATCAATCAAAAAGCCATTTTGCGGCACTGTTTGTTTGTTTGTTTTATTTTTCTTTTTTTCTTTTTGAGGGGAGCTTTTATAAAATATTTATTTTTATGAACTTATATTTATATATTCGACTCGAAGCCTGATTTAAATCAATATTTTAAGATTTTTGCGTGAGTTTCTGTGCTTTTGCTGTAAAATTCTCGAGTTTTGAATGCTGTAGAGCTCTATTAAATATTAAATTATATGAAATGAGGTATTTAATCAGAATTTCAAGCTAATATATTGTGTATTAATCATATTTCTGAAGAAACTTCACAACAATTAATATAGCATCAATATGTTAATAATTACTTATTATATTATTAATTGTTAATCAAATGCTCAAATGCTCAGTCCAAATCAATATGCCCCTCTCTCTGCAGAGTATTTTCGCATATTTGTTTTTAAAACTCCATCCCTCTCTTTCACTTTCATATTTGTATTTGCTGTGCAAATGCTCATCAGAATGCACCGTTAAAATACTGTGCCGACCTCTTCCCTCACACACAAACTCATGCAATGCTAACGCTGTCGAAAAGAAAGAAGATAAAAGACGAGAACAAAAATTAACTGTACCTGTTGTTGCTTTTTGTACAACTTGAAGCAGAAGTAAATTGAGCGAGTAACGAAGATAATTATGAAAACATGCACATATGCATGTACACACATACATATTTATGTATGTATATGTATGTAATGTTTAAATAAGATAAACAATGTAACTGAATTAATCACTTGATCATTATCAACTCACACTTGTAGTTATTTATTATTATTAAATTTCTTGATTTTGTTTATTCTGATTTGATAAAACTTTTGATTTTACATTAACTCATAATAAGTTTTAATAATGTTTCAACACATTCAAAAATTATTTACATCTAGTAAGAATGACTTTATCTTTATGCGATTTTATTTGCAGTCGGCTGCGATCGCAGCGAAGGTTCTTAAGCAACTGAGTTAAAGTGTGGACCCTGTGAAAATACATTAATGCAAAATCAACTCAACTAAAATAATATCCGCGCTCGTATAATATCCATGCTCTCATTTGCAGCCTCCAAATAGGCAACATGTTGGTGTGTGTGAGCTTGTGGATCCTCTCAGCAAGTATAAGAGAAGCGTATGGTCAGTCTTTCAACAACTCTCACGCTCTCATTACGTTCGGCATTTGCCGACTGTCATGCTCGCATACACGCAACATGTTGGTGTGTGTGAGCTTGTGGATCCTCTCAGCAAGCATGAGAGAAGCGCTCGGATAGCACTTGCACAACTCACATTTGCCGACTGTAATGCTCTCATACACGCAACATGTTGGTGTGTGTGAGTTTGTTGATCCACTCAGCAAGTATAAGAGAAGCGTTTGGTCAGTCTTTCAACAACTCACACCCTCTCATTATGTTCGGCATTTGCCGACTGCCATGTTCGCACTCAATAACTATGAAAGAAGCACTCAAAATGGCTTCCACTAGATGTGGATGTCAGCCGCTTGTTGGCAATTCTGTGTGCCCGTTTATGGATGCTATGTACGCTGAAGATCACTCATAGATTGCAGTCCACACATATCACTCAAGAATATATATGCATGTGTGCACGTATGCTTCTGTGTAGCTTCCGCTAACACTGAGTGTCACTCATATATTTATTAAGATCCAAGCTATGCTCAACTGCTTCGTCTCTTTTTCGACATTTTCTTACGCAAATGCCTCTAAAGCTGAATTGAGTGAACTTTGTGCTGAGCGTACTTCTTTTTTTCAGTCCACAACAATATTGATGAATTTGCAGAAATAGACGTTTGATCAGTCGCTACGCAATTTCACCTTAAACAAATTATATTGATAATAACTTTGACTGGCAGTGACAACTGAGCCGACGCCACATACCCAACCCGTTATAAACAGACAATTTTAATACAAAAATAAATAAGAAATTGATTTTATTGCTGCATCATATTTGTTTTCATTGCGCTTAATGGGATTGTTGTTCGTATCGGGTTGCTTTTCAAGAGAAACTCAAGTCTTTTATCGACCGAAAGAAACTGTTTGTTTTTTACTCCTGCTATTCTTTCATTTCTACTTCTTGCTCTTGCTTCAGTTTTTTTTAAGGCACGAGTGCGTTTGCCATCTCTTCGACTGCTTACACACAGCCTTTGTCTGGACAGGCAATATGCTCTCCCTCCCTCTCGCACTCCCGCTCTCACACTGGCCGTTCCGTTCGCTCAGCTCGGATCCAGTTCATTAGTGCAGTCGGTTGAGCGGCATTTCACGGACGCATGCCTTAAATAATTGCATTTTAAATGCAATCAACATTTTTGTTCGCAAATAATTTTGGCCAGCCAGCCAGCCAGCCATGTTTGTTGCTGTTGTTGTTATGCACCAAGGATTAAAATTTGTTGCTTCAAAACCGCAATAAAACCACTCGCTGTTTATGGCTAATTTGTCGCTGAGTTTGTTTGTGTGCTACTGTTTTTTTTTTCGGCAAACTAATTTGTGACATGCACAAGTTTTTAGTGAGGAGAGGAGGAAGAGAGTGTGAGAGAGAGAGAGAGCAGCAGCGTGTGTCTGGCTACGCGTGTTCTGTGGCCGTACAGACGTGGATATTGGTATTGACAACGTCACAATGTCAGTGTCAATCAACATTTAAGCTGTTGCCCGACGCTGATCGTTGTTATTGTTGCATTTCGGCTATGCGATTGATGGCATTTTTATTGCAGCAGATTTATTTGAACGGTAAAACGAGCGGCGAGCGCACACACACAAAAACATGCATAAATGCATGGCATACACTCGAGCACACACACACGCACACAACTAGTTCACTCACTCTCCCACACAGTGTTGGCAATTTAGCTATTTTCTAGCGGGCATCATAGCTATATTGAATCATTGGGTGGCTTATTTTAAGCTGTTGATATACATTTTATTATTATATCAGTTTCATGACAATATTTGCTAAACAACACAAAAAATGCACTTCTGGATTAACGATTTTCCTTGAGCCATTTCTAGCTTTTTTGAAAAATCGACTGGGCTTGTAGAAGAGTTGACAGCACTGCCTTTAACTTCACTCACTCTCGCTTGCACGCTGAGCAAGTCTCACACACACATCGTGCACTCTCAAACACACTATTCTCCTCTCACTCGCACACACATGTTTCTGGCGCGAGCCGGTCTGGGCGTGCATTCGAAATGAAAATGGAATAAAATACAAAATAAATTGTTGCTAGGTTGTGTTCTGCGGCTGCATTTTGTGGCTTAGTTTACTAAACTCCTCCCCCCCACTCCCGCCTTCTCCTGTCCCATTGCCATCCATTCCCCTTCTGCCCTCAATTTGTTGGTTAGCTTTTGCGGCTGGTTTGATGCGCAGCATGCGAGCTGCATTCCATTTCAGCCTGCTGATGTTGTTGTTGTTGTTTTTTCTCGTATTTTACTGTTATCAGATTTATACGCACTTTTACCGCATTTTAATTGAAACGACGGCGTTATTAGTGCGAAATTGATTTGTGGCTTTCCCTATTTTGACTATTTGTAACAAGTTTTTTGGTACACAAAAAATCTGAGCTGATGCAAAATAAACAGCTAACAATGGGCCAAGCAGTTCAGTTATTTGAGGAGTTTAAATTGTTGAAATTAGTCAAGCTGTTTGTCCGAGTGAAAATGTATTTAAGCTGCTTTAGGATCATTAATAATATATATTTCATTGTTAATAATAAGCTGTCTGTGGACACTCTGAAAGATACTCCGCAATCTTGCGATAACAATGAAGTATATAAATTAGTAATTAATAATTAATTCATTAATAAGCAGACCTAAATAACAAGGATAATAAGGAGATGATAACAGCGAGACATATAAATTGTTAATTAATAATAATTCATTGGCTTTTATCAGCATTTAAATTTAAATTAAAAAGATATACCTAGAAGAAGGTGAAGTTTGCATTGAACTTCAGTTGTTTATTTAACTGCAAATTAAATGAAAATGGGATAAAATACATAAAATTAAGTATACGTAATTAGGAAGTTTTTATGTTGTATGGGGCAATGATTTTGTTCCCTAATTAACATCAAAATTTCGTTGTTCCATGATTACGTATACTTAATATTGAAACAGTTTTATTATTTATGCAATAAAAAAGCCATGCCCATAGAATTGTTGGTTTCTTTATCAAAATGTATAATTTGTATATGATGCCCACTTAATTTTGCAGTAGTTACCATTATTTTCTATTTTTTTTTATTTATTATAAATTATTTTGATATATTACATATTATTTTTATTTATTTTTTATATATATTTTAAAATGTATTTTTTAAAATTATATTTATTTAGATTTACTATAAATTATTTTAATGTGTTATGATCTTTTTTTATTTATTAAAAATTTGTTTATTTATATTTTTTAAATGATTTTTTTGTTATAAGAAATATTTATTTATCATAAGTTATTTTAATTTGTTATAAATTAGTTTTATTTATAATAATTATTTTTACTTATTAAAAATAATTTTTAATTATTATACAATTTTGTTTGTTTTTTTTATACTTTTTTTTGTTCATTACAAATATGTATTACAACTAATTTTTAATTTTAATTGATATATTTTATATTTAGTTTGGTTTATTATAATTTATTTTTATTTATCAAAGGTTTCTTTATTCATTACAAATTATTTTTATTTAGTATTTCTTTATTTATATTCATTGAACATAATTTTTATTATTGTTATTTATTATTAATTTATTATTTTTTTTAAATATATATTTTTATATATTTATATATGTTTCAGTAACTTTTATATCTCAAATACTCTATATACTTTCCTATAACACTCCCACGCTCACTCTAATCCGCCTGAAGCTAAATTAGTCCCGCTGTTACCTTGGCCAATAAGACAACAGATCGTTCAGCTATTTTCAGTCATTTAATAAAACGGCTAAAACTTTCGACTAGTTATTGCTTTGAGAGTGCAGCGCAACACTAACTCTCGCTGGCTGTTGATTGCCCTCTTCGCCTGCTCATCTACCTCTTCATCCGCTCTTCTTCTCCTTTCGGTTCTAGTTCTTGTTAGTTGTGAGCTCTATGCTTGTGGCACTTTATAAATCTGAGATGCAGGCGAACGGCAATAAAGTGCATTGCGTATTTGGAGCTAAACATGAAATGAAAATGGAAAATGAAAAATAAAAAATAAAAAGAAAAGCAATAAGAGCAACAGCAACAGCAAGAAGAAGAAGAAGAACTGTGAAATGCAAACGTCAAGGAAATTTAATTAATTTTTAACGCTGGCGCCAAACACTTGGCCATGGCCCAAACAAAAAGCCAAAAGAGCTATTATAAGTTTTGCATTATGGCAACTGGCAACACGGGAAAAGCCAACGGCGACGCACTTGAAAATATATGAAAAAAGTGCAAAATATATACAAACTGAATGAAAAGAAAATGCCAAAGAGTGGGTGGGGCGGGGGTGGTCGGGAAAACTGTGTGAAAATGATGAAAAAGTGCAGCGATGGCTATCAAAAAGGCAGCTGCAGCTGCAGCTGCAGCTTCAGCTGCGGATACAAAGCGCAGAGAGTTCTCCTTTTTGTATCTTTGGGTAAGAGCACAGACTCGTAGCTTGTACTTACCTTGAGCACCGTCACGCCACTCCTCAACCCCGTAATCAGGCAAAGCGTTAGCCGACTCAAATTTATTTCTATGACGTCTCTTGCCATCTTTTTTTTATAATAATTTTATGCAGCAAGAATCAGCAAGAGAGAGAGAGAGAGAGAGAAAGGGAGAGAGTAAGAGTTGGACGTGTTTTTGGCACGGCACAAGGTATATGAATAATGACGCTTTGGAGTTTTGTTTATTATCATTTTGTTGTTGCTGAGAAATTTGGTGTATTTTTTGTTGTGATTTTGTTTTGCAGGCAACATGAAAGAAATGGCCAGAAAAGCGAGCAAAAGCAAAAGAAAAATCCATAGAAAAAAGGTATAATGCATATAGACGTAACGGTATTCCAAGTATTTTTATTTAATTTTTGCATTTATTTGCATTTAAGAGAGAGAGAGAGAGAGAGAGAGAGAGACGAGCGCAAACATGGCCAACAAACAAAAGTAAATATGGTAAAACAAGCAAAAGCAAAAAACTACCATGCAAGCCAATGAGAGTGTGGGAGAGTGAGAGAGATGGAGAGAGACTGGGCAAAGGGTTTATGTTACGAGTGGAGCTCGTCCAGAGCTTGCTTTGAAATATATTTATGCAGCTATTTGCCAAGACTCTTGATGCAAAACAATTTAGTTAGAAAATTACTTTAAAGCTTCTTTACTCCAAACTCTACTAAAACCGATAAATTTTTAATATTTTCTTTTTAATGCCAGCTAAATTTGAGGTCGTTCGGTGCTGATGATTTGCGGTGCATAAAATTTGTAAATAGAAAATTATGCGAAACCAATTTAGACGAAGGTCGAGTGAGTGCTGAGTGGTGGGTGCCTTGTGATAGTTGTTTCTAATCAGAGTCTTTGACTGTTGCGAAAATGAGAAAAAAAACACATTGGACTGCACTTACCATAGCTGCGATTTAACATGGCCATCTCCGATATAATTGCGGTGGTGGGCGTGGGCATTTCTGTGGAAATACAAATTTAGAGGAATTATATGAATTAAGCAGACTAAAAATTATATTTTGTGCCAATAAAATTATATTTTATTATTTATTTATTTATTTTTAATTGAGTGGTTTTAAGTATTATAGAAAATATTAATAAATATAATATAACAGTAAATATTATTAATAAATTATCATAATTTTAATTTTTTTACTAAATTTGTTTAAGTAAAATATGATTTTTTTTTTTTTTTTTTTTTTAATATCATGTAAAGTATTAATATTAATAATATATAGATATTAAAAGATATAATTTTTGCCGAGTATGTTAATTATTTATTTTTATTTAGCTTAGACTCCAAATATTAAAAATTTACGCAAGATATAATTTTGATAGACTTTTAGCATAAGTGAAGCTTGAAATCAAGCCAGATTTACAAATGTTGCATAACTAAATATATAATTTGACACAAAAATTATTTTAATTAAATAAAAGCGGGTTTTTTATGTTTTATATATGCTTTATATATTTATATAAAATTGCCTTAAATACAGATATGTTTAATGCACGACGAATTCAACTTGTAATTCAAATGATAAACTAAAAGATTGTTATTTGTGGACTCTTCAGCACATCTGAAGAACTTTTCGAAATAAATATTTATAAACTATAACAAAAATACATATAAAATTTATTTTTTTAAACTAATTGTTTTAGTTATTTATAACAGTTATTATTATTTTTAAATTTTATTTAGATATATTTTTATATATTATAAATATTTTCCTTTATATTATTTTATTTTTTTGACAAACATAAATTTGGCAATTTTTTAAATCAGCCATAATTATTCAAAAATAAATTGATGTTAAGAGAATTCTTTTTGACTACTAAATTAATATAATTTTCAATAAAAATGGCTACAAATGGTTTTTTACGCTCAATTCTTAGCCTTGACTGCTGTCTGCAAAATAATTGTTAAAAATGTATATTTGGAATAAAAAAAAATTGAAATGTAAAATATGTGAAACTCCAGCATTACACTATGGTATTTATATAATATCAACTCTTTGACAGCTGAGTGAGCAAAAAAAAAAACTTTCAACTGCTGAAAAATGTGAAATAATTTTTAATGCCTGCTGCACAAATGCAGCAAATGAATTGCAGTAAATTAAAAAAATAGTTGATAGTTAAAAAAAAGTGTTTAATATGCGAGTGAATGTGTGTGAATGTATATGTACATATATATATGTATATATATGTGTGTGTGTGTCACTCACCGTCGAGCTTAATGTTGCCATCGGTTTCGCCCAGAGAGTTTTTTGCCACGCAGCGATAGGTGCCAAAATCGTTTGGGCCAACGGCGCGAATTTTTAACTTCATATATTTCGTATAACCGCTGACGGTTGACGTGGTCTCGTATTTATCGCCCGCCCGGGAAGTGTCTGCAAAAAAGAGAGAAGAGAGCGACAGCTCAAATGAAATATTTGAAATATATATAAAATATATGTATAAATTTCAATAAAAAATTGCAGCTTTAAAGTTTTGCTTAACAAGCGCAAAACTTTAGTGGCAGAGAGAGAGAGAGAGAGAGAGAGAGAGAGAGAAAAAAATAAATCAATTAATTAATGTCACCTGCATTTCTTAGTCTCTCTCTCTCTCTCTCTCTCTCTCTCTCTGTGTCTTTTCAATGGCAACTCAAACTAATTACGCGCTGCTCGCCTCACTCACTCTAGCCAGCTGCGTGTATGTGTAATTAAAACTGCCGCAGTTCAATAGTAGGGGTGTTCCCTCTGCCCTGAACTAAATAAAACTTTTCTCATTAATCAGTGAAAATCTAAAAGAAAAACTTTTGTTCAATGTTCTTTACTTCTACTTTATTTTTTCTTTTATTTTTTCTGCCTCTTCTTCTACGCCGGCTTTAATTTTTCTGCCTATTTTTATGTTTTTTTCTTCTGGTCTAGCCTAGACTCGGGCATATATCGAAGCATTAAATGTATAAACTTAATTTCAGTTTGATTGCTTGGCGCAGTGTAAGGCGATATCGCATGTTGCTCACATGTGTGTCTCTTCTCTCTCTCTCTCGGTGTGTGTGTGTGTGTGTGACAAATGTCTTTTGGCAAAAACAATTTGCGTTGCGGCACATGCATGTTCCTCTATCCTCTGGCCACTTTCCTCTTGCTTTCTTTTCTTTACTTTTTTATAGTCAGTCACCTTTTTACTCAGATACTTTTCGTGCCGTATTATAAGCCGCTTCGACACGCAAATATATAATTTAACTCATAATCAAAGGCAGCAGCAGAGACCTCGACATATGCGATTCGGCGCAACTTTATACTTTTAATACGCCGCCATCCGATATTGGGACATAAAACACAAGTTTCTTTCGACATTCTTGCTTCTTTTTGTGGCATGCATCAGCGGCAGTCTGCGAGAGAGAGAAAGAATTGCTTGTCCTGTCCCTGACTAAGTCTGTGATAAATGGCATGTGCCAGCGACAGTTGCCAAGAGGGCTGTTTGACAAGTTGTTGGGTATCGCTGTGACAGAATTGGGCTACAACTGAGGCAGTATTAAAAGGTATTCGAATGAAAACAAAAATTAGGGGATAAGAGGACAAGAGAGAGAGAAGAATTTAAATGAAGAATTGATTAATATATTTATATTTTATGTAGGACACAATTTGAATTTAGATCTAGATACTGCTGTAGCCTATAAGTCTTTGTAGCTATATCTTAAAGTTAATTTTAAAGTATATTTGTTTAATGTTAATATATAGATCTTTTAACTGCAAATTTGTTTCGATTTGCGATTTTTTTTATCTCAATTTTTTACTATTTAATAAATTATAAATACTTAAAGGTAATATATATTAATTTTTAATAAGCTAAATTTGTTACTTAATGTTTTGACCATATTATAATTTATTACAAGTTTTTAGATTATTAAATATTATTTTTTAATAATCCCAGTTTTTCATTTAAGTTTTCTACAATATTAATATTTATTAAACATATTAAAATTATTATCTTTTATATTTTTAAATATATAATACACAAATTTGAATAAATATATACATATATTGGAATACAAATTTTTGAAGATATATGTGTACTATGTTTAATATTAAAAAAGAGTTTTGTATTATTTATTAGTGTTTCTAATTATATTTTTTTTAGTTTTATTACACATGTTACATATATTTCTTTAAAAATGCACCAAAGAAATATTTATAAAATATAAAATTTTTTTTTTAAAGTCTCGTATATCGAGAGCTATGTTTGCTTATTCATTTCTCTGCAGTTCTCATCAATTTGAATATAGCTCTTTATTTATTCATTTTGTTTTTATTATTAAAAAAAAAAAAATACAAATCACACTTCAACATCCACACCTTTGTTATGCATGTTCTCAATGTCTTTGCTTAGTATCATAGCATATGTAGTATATTTAGGCATTTTTATCTTTGCTACTGCTTTCGACAGCTGTAAAATTCATTTGCAATTGGAAATTTGCATTGCCTTTTGATATTAGTTATACTTTGCTATTTCTGATATTTATTTAGAGACTATTAAAGTGAAGTAAATTGTTATCTGTATAAAGCATAGATAAGAGCAGAGAGCATTAGATTTTTATAAATATTTATTTTACCTTGTAGATATATGCATGAAATATTTCAGTTATATATATATATATATATATATATATATATATATATATATATTATATTATATATATATATATGTATATTTAAAATATATATAATTTTTTTTTTTATTCAAATCGCAATAAACATCTATATATTTGTATATTTACATCTAAATCTGTTTGCGTTTCTTTTGAAATTGTATCTGCTATTCAGTTATGTATATATATGAACCTATCTCAATATCCATATACATATAAATAACATTATTTATTTTCTAATCTGTCTTATTATTAATTCTACTCATCTTTTATTATAGTCCTTTTAATATTATGTTTTCATTTTCCATAAATCTCTTTCCTCATCGCATCTACTTCTAATTTGATATCTGCTGCTGTCTCTTCAGCCTCAGGCACATCTTAACTCTCAATCTGCAAACTGAACTAGATATGAACTTTTCATTCTCTAGTTTCTTTGACCACCCTCCTGCAGCTGCACACACACACACACACACACATACATACACACACTCACACAAGCTAGTTTCCATGCGTTTCTCTGCGGAATCGCTTAAAATTTATTACCCAAAAAGTTTTTGGTGTCTGTTTGCCATGCATCATGCTCGACGCCACCGAAAATGTTCGTATCTCCCGCTCGCGTTCTGTTTGCCTGCCTATGCGTGAGTGCATATGAAATGTCTCTACAACCTGGGCTATAATTTGCCCAACACACACACGCACACACACACATGAATGTCGTGTCACTTATATGTGTATATGTATGTATATGTGTGTGTGTCATATCGAACAAACAAATAGCATTTAAGCATAAAAAAAGAACAGATATAAGCATGTTAGTCTAGCTATTATAATTTCTATGCTCATGACTAGCAAGAGCTGACTCATCAGCCAAGAATCATAAAAAAGAAAGAAAAATAAATGTTTTTGGTTCCATGAACATTTAGCCCTGAAAAGTATGCTATGATTATTTGTTCTCTATCTCTCTCTCTCTCTCTCTCTCTCTCTCTCTCTATTCATATTGATTTTAGCATTTTAGTCAGTGACACGTTAATTATTTAGAATTTCCATTTGTTTCGGCTGCGCAGCGACTGAGCTGCTGTTATCCTTTTTGGTCCTGGCACATGTTTTCACATGCATTCGAACGCTTTACTCACGTCTGTTTGCCAATGTGATTATTTTCAAATAATTTCCGCCACAACATAATATTTTGTGACATTTCTAACATCTGCCCGGCGGCCTGTCCGGCTGTCTCTCTGTGTGCTTAGCTGCTCTCATATTTATTTCAATTTCGCTTTATTCCATCAATGCGATATTTACAATATGCGATTTCCATTTTTGATTTCATTTGTTACTATATTCCTCTGACACACTCCGCCACGGCTCAGTGATTAATTAAAAGCAATTGTTTTGCGCGAAACTTTGCTGTAATTTAATTAGTTATCAATTTAAGCGAATTGCACATGGAAATCAGTAACAGATGCAGACACAGATATACATAGGTATCTACATATTTTAATTAATATACATATATTTATTTGATAATGTGTATGCCAAGTGCAGATACGCTGATTAAAATACGTTTACCTGTTTAATTAAATGTGCGCTCAAAAAAACAGAGAGCATCAGGGCGGTGTTGCAGCAATTAAATGTGTATTTATTTATTTATTTATATATCTATTTATTCATTTATTTAACTAATTATTTGTTTTATTATTATTTTATTTTATTTGATTTATTTTTATAATTAGTACTATATAACTACGGAGTGCACTTCAACTGTTGTGGTGGTGGTTAGGTTCATACTCAGTATTTATTTTTCTGAGGCAGGGATTTTATACCCTGACTGATGCATAAGTCATAGCTTAAATTATGTTATCAATGTTGTTGGTCTCTTGTAAACCTAACCTTATATTTAATGTCCCCGCATGTGGCCCTTGTTTACTTATGTTGCACTCTTTTCTAGTCGCTGAGTGTGTAGGAAGCATTTTTTAGTTGCTTTGTATTCTAACCGCGTTGGATTTATCTTTTAATTGTTATATATTTTTATGTTAATGCCTGCACAGCTACTAAATAAGGCTAAATATGCTTAACTTTAAAAAATATGTATATATAGAAATAATGTATTATAATTATTGTAAAATATATAATACAAATATAAATAAAATATAAATAAAATATAAATCAGAAAATAAAATTAATAATAAAAATAGTTCTTTTCATATAATATATAGTTTATTTATATAATTTATAATTTCATAAACATTTTTTTTAATTATTGATTTTCAAAGAAAAATAGTTTCATTTATCAGACTTTAATTCTCTGAATCGTGTTAACCGTTAAAACAGATTTAAGTTGAGTTCAAATACAAGTCAAACTAATTAAATTTTTTTATTTTTTATTTCTTAGACACTAAACTACTAAAAATAATCATGATTAATTCAAAAAAAATATTATTATTAAAATATATTTTGATAAATGTCTGTATAAATCTTTTAAAACATATAATCTCCGCCATTTCGGGCTAACAAAAAATTAAATAAGTCAACAGACTATATACCAATATATATATTTATTTGCGAAGTCAACAAATCCATAAGCTGTCAAATGCCATAAATAAAAACGCTTAAATACTTAAGCAGCTTTGCAGCTTTGCTGTTGTGCACTTGGCCGCCTGCAGTTCGTGTTTAAATGCGCTTGGTGGACTCAGATTCTTTGGGCTGCTGGCGCCGTCAACTGTCAAGTAGGGCAGCGATGCAGACAATCACTTTTAAAGCTCTACAATGTGACATTAACAGCTCAACAGTTGCTGTGCGTGTTTCTCGAATGCCTGTCACTCAGTGCGTATGAGTAATGCAAAAAAGAAATCGCCGCAGCTGCAGCACCTTCAGCAGCAGCCTCAGCTACAGCAACAGCTACAGCTACAGCAGCCCACGTCATTGTTTGTCAATGGATTTTCATTTGTTTTCATTTTTGTTGCAGTTGCCGCTGCTGCGGCTGTGGTAGTGGCAGTGGCAGTGGCACTGCCTGTGTGGCAACGTCAGCAGCTTAACTTATTTTTTGGGCTTACGGCCGTGATGCGAGTTTTAATTTTTGCCATTTTACATGACAATTTTCTGAGCACGCCGCCCGCCGGGCAGCATATTCTGGCCTTGGCCGGGACAGCATGTTGATTACATTGTAAGCTCATTTACAAACGCTCTTCCACATAATAAACGTGGCTACAATGCAAAGGCCCCCACACGCGCTTTTGGTCAAGATTGCAGTTGCATACATACAGCGCGCGCATACAGAGAGAGACAGAGTAAACCGCACAACATTGTCAATAAGTAGAGCTTAAAAAGGCTGGCTGGCAGTTAACATTACCTGATATTATCATGTCGCCGCGTTCGGTTGTCCAATAGTTAATAGAGGCCGGATATGCCTCGGTGTGACACTCCAGCATAACATCCTGGCCCAAATAGGCGCCTTCCAGCTGATTTGGTATGGACAGCATGGGAGGAACTGAAAAAAATTGAAGTGAAAATGGATACAAATTTCGATATTATTATAGATCATTTTATAAACTTAAATTTTCTATTAAATATATATATCTTTTTTCAAATGCTTATTTAAAAAAAAAATAACAATCAATATCAAGATATTGAACATATATTTTGTTTTTTTTTTTAATATAAAATAAAATAAAAATTTCTCAAGCTACTGACAAAAAAAAGCTCTTAATTAAATTTAAATATATATTTTTCATTTATTTATTTTACTTTATTTTCAACAATCTATATATTTAACAAACAAATACATATATGAAGCTATATTTATTTTAGTTTTTATTTGATTGTATTTCTAGTCTCTTTTTTTTGTCGATTTTATTTATTTGACAAATATGTGAAGATTTTTGTTTGCAATGCTGAATCGAAAAATAAAATTTTAATAAAAAAAATAATAATACTAATACAGAGAATTATACTTATATAAGTCTATAGGAGCTAGCGATTTGATAAGCTAAAACAAATTGCTTTTTATCAAATCAATTCAACAATTAGATTTGATCAGTGAGTCTCTATATAAATATGAATATTTATATTTTACTCTCATGAAATCTTTGACTTTGACTCATGAGATATAAGAAATCCGCAGATGCTAGTTCTTACATGAAATAATACATGATTTCTTGCCCTCCTCAAACAAATTTTTCAATGCAAAAACATTTTAAAATCTGTTAAATTATTAATATAAGATTAAGCTTAAATATTTATAAATACTTATATATTTTTTTTATACTTTTAGCCAATTTTTTTAAAGTTTATTTCACTAAAATAATAAAATTGACTTTGGCTGCATAAACTTTTATGCACTTTTGTCAATAGTCTGGATGTGTGTATAAACGATATTTTGCTGATCAACAGATTTTCAATTTCCATCACAGATTTTGCGAAAGCAATTTTTGCTTGGATTTTACGTGAGTTTGCAAACTGTTTTTGGATTAAAATGCATTCGGTCATTAAAAGTGCGCCTGTTAAGCGTGAGATTGTGCCTGGGTGTGTGTGTGTAAATAGCTTTTGTTGCTGCAACAGCCGCCAGCTGTGTGTGTGAGTGTGTGCGAATGTGTGTGTGTGGCAGTAACAACAGAAGCACTCTGATGGCATTGCCAACGCATTTTCGCCACGTACACAGCGCTGGGGCACAAAATAACACCTGCTGACAAACAAACAAACAAAACGCCCACAAACAAGGCGAAATGAGCGCATACACACAACAAATACAGGCACACACATATACACACGCACACGCATGCATACAGACGCACAGGTAAATTAATTTAACGTGACTGCAGCTTTGGTCGATTTTCGGCCAAGTGAGTGCACCTCGAAGCTTCTGCCCTCTGCCTCCCCGTCCGGCCTGCAGCGTCGGGCTCCTATTTCGTGTGCCAATGTTGAGGACACGCTGCGGTTATTGCCCCGAAGCGGCACAAAAAGCACAAGGGTTGAGGCGGAGGCGGCTGCTTTGCTTTGTTTTTGTGTGTGAGTGAGTGTGTGTATTTTACGCATTTAACAACGCGTCTGACTCTCAGCACTCGGACTGAGCGTCACATAAATGTTGCATAACATTTGTAGCCCCAAAATGGATTGAGCGCGTTACGAACACGTCCAAACTGAATATAAGAATTGTATGTTGCATGACCCTTTAACGGTGAAGCTTTTCGGTTTAAGCTTGAGCAGGGATGGAACAAATCTTGAACCTGATGAGAAAGAATGTGAAATGCGGAATAGTTGTTTCTTATTAAATAAATGAATAATTAAATAAAGAGAAAAATTTATGAACTAAACAAAATTAAATAAAAGTTAAATAAAAAATAAATGAATGAATGAACAGAAAAATAATCAAAAATAGTATAAAATAAAAAAATATATATAAAATAAATAAATATAAAAAAAATAAATAAATAGAGAAATAATTAGAAATGAATACAAATAGGCTAGATAAATAGAAAATAAATAAATATACTAAATGAATATTAAAATAATGAAATATTGAATTAGTATTGAAATACAAATAGATAAATAAATATTAAATAAATATTAATTAAACTAAAAATATTAATAAATAAATATATATATATATTAAAAATTGAATATAAAAAATAAATGCAAAAAAAAATTAATAAAAATTATAAAGTTCCTTGAACTGTTAAGATAAGGTCCATCCAACTTTGACATGTGTAAAGCGATTGGCAATGAAAGAAAGCAATTTCTTTTCGATCTTGTCCGATGCTTCTGAATGTTATCCACTATATAAATGTATATATGAAGTATGTATATATAGTATATTCCAATTTTATAATATTTAATAATTAATAAATATTTAATTTATTTTTATTGTGTTTTCCTTATTTATTTGATTGCTTTATCAACTTTCATGCTTAAGCTACTCATACTTATACTCACATTGGACGCGCAAATGGACGCGCTTGCTAATCGATGGCGGCACACCGTTGGATGCCACGCAGAGATAGGCCGCCATGTGGAGGCGGCTCACCTTGGTGATGTGCAGCAGCTCGCCGTCGACGACGTTGACTGCGTGGAGAAAGCGCATTGAGGAACACATTGAAATGCGTGCAGGGATTGTGTGAGCTGGGTAGCTGATTACTTACCGTGCTCCCCGCCAATTAGCATTTCCTCGCCGTCCTCGCGTCGCCACATGACGTAGGGCTCGGGATAGCCGCGCGCCTTGCACATCAGCGATACGTTCTGACCCTCCCGGACGACCATGTCGTTGCTGGTCATGCCCTCGACTATCATGGGGGGCACTGCGTCATCAAAGAATGAGTTATGTGCATTGCGGTTCAGCTGTCAGCGCGTTGCTCGCCTCAATCTACTTACCCACCACCTGCAGATAGCCCTTTCTAGAACGCATCGGATCCTGCAGCGGGCACAAACAGAAATCAATTTCGGTTATTCCATCTTCTTAAAATAATGTATTCAATTTCAAGATTTAAAGCACTTACCGTATTCACCTGGCACATGTACCAGCCGCGATCTGTTTCCTCGACCTCCTTGATGTGCAAATACCACTAAAAAAATGGGGAATTTATATTATTATTTATTTTTTAAGTTTGTAATAATTTAAAAAGTAATTTAAAAAAGTGTTTTTTATTTAATTATTCATTTCTATTGTTCATTCATTTTTAAAATTAATATTTTGTATTGATATAAAAAACATAGGAATCAAGGTAATTTAACTTGAGAAACTAATTGAAACACAATGATTTTATATATTTCGTAATTATAATACAAAAGGTAATAGTATTACTGCAAATAAATAAATTGTATAAAAATAATAAAGACAACAATATTAATTTAATAAAAATATGTATTATTTATTTAATAAAAATAAAAAAATAAAATATAAAATACTATCTAAATAATATTTCATATTTTTTTTTCAAAATATTTAATGTTAAAATTAGTATTTTTATTTAACTTAACAAATGGTTTATTTTACATTTAGTATTTTATTTTTTATTTATTTATTTTTTTATTATTTATTTTTTTAGTTATTTGCAAAAAAAAATTATTATTTTATTTCAGTTTTATTTTAGTGTTTATTTAATTTCTTACATATTTTTAACATTATATATTAACATATTTTTATCAAATTCAAAATAATAATAATCATTACCAAACTTTTTCAAATAAATAAATTAAATCTCGAAATTAATTGCTTACCGATCGATGATCATTGTAGGTCAAACTAATGCGACTGTTTTGCGATATAACATTGTGATGTATGGAGAGTATTGTCTGGGTATCGACGCGCACCCAGGCCACTTTATAGCCTTTCAGATTCTCGACGACACAGGCGAGAAGCGCGTCTCTGCCAATGGAGACGGTGACGTTGGCAATGGGTTCTGCAAAGCGTGGCATGTCCGCATCTATGAAAGTGCAAGCAAAAGTACATTAAAGCACGCTCAATTATATTTAAAAATTATTTCTTCAACATTTGATTTTCTTTCTAAACGTCAAGTAATATTTTCTCCGTTGCATTTCTAGGGACTCTCGTGTTGTGAGCCAATAAAAGGTTTGCTGGACTGGAAATCAAATAATAAAGCTAATATGTTATATTAATTACCGTCCAGTGCCGTTTGCTGTGTGTCCACGCGTGCATGTTTGCCTGCAAAAGCAAAAAGAGGAGAAACAGAAAGTTGTTAGGAAATTTAATTATATTTTTTGGTGCGGTCAAATAATTTCATTGGCTGCCCGTTCGTATACGTAATAAATAAAAATTAATTAGCGCCAGCTAGGAGCAAAAACTTTCTGTCCTGCCGTGTCCTGTGCACTCGCACTCGGACTCTGCTGCTGTCGCCTTATTTTTGCTGATACGACAATTTTCACGCTGCTCTTTCAGTTGCCGCTGAGTTTTCATTGTTTTTGCTTTTGTTGCTTCTCTTTCGGTGACAAAAGTTCAAGTTTAATTGTTTTTCGTCGCAAATTGCAACGTTCGCAGTTTTTCGCCCTGCGAGAGCTACAGAGAAAAAGTTGCATTTCACAGGAAATATTTTGTTATTCGGCCAGAAGTTCTGGACGTGTATGAATTACAATTTGCAACAGGATATTGTAAAATAGATTTATTAAAAATTTTATATTCTGTTACTCGTTAATATTGGAAATTGTCTGCTGAAAACATATTTCCATTAAAGTGGAAGTTTCTGGTAATTGGTAGAAATGCAATTTTTTAATTCATAATAATTTTAAATTTTTTAAATAATTTGTATTAAATTATACGAAATTTATAATAATTTGTATTAATTATTATTAAAACAATAAAGGTCTTTATCGTTATTCATTTACTTTTTAGTTTATAATAATTTTAGAACTTAAAGAATTTTTTTTATTAAATTATACAAATAAATTAATTCAAGTCATTCTGATTTTTATATAATTTTAGTTTAATAATGAAAAAATAAATAATTGAAAACAATAAATAATTTGTAATAAAATAAATAATTTGACCCGTAATAATTTATTTTTCAGCTTTAATATATTTTTCAAAATTAAAAAAAATTTAAAAATATATGTATTAAGAAAGTATTATAAATAAAAAATAATTCATAATTATTGTTAGTCATATAGAAGTATCATATACAAATCTATTATTTGAATGAAATAATAATATTAAAAAATATAAATAAAATGATAGTTATTATTACAACCGTAAAGGGGTTTTTTATTTAATTTAGATTAAATTAAATAATGAAAAAGGGTTTTAATTAATTATTTTTTTATATAATTTAAATCTAGGATTAATTATAAATAAATATATACAATTATTGATAACAATCTATTTAAGGCTTTTTTTAATTGAAAAAAAAAATGTATCTCATATAGTAATTTTGATTGCCTCTGTTAATTTATAAGAAAAAAATATTATAAGAATAACCCAAAGGCAATTCATTTAAGCAGAGTTAAGTCCAGTAAAATCTAAAAAACTTAACTGAACAAAATGCAATTAGGCGTTTCGCTCTGTCCATGGCTCACCAAAGCTCATATTTTCAACTCTTCACCTTTCGAGGACACCAACCTGCCGTGTCGAATGTCAATGTACGTTTTGGAAACTGCTGAAGTTTCCACTTCAACTCGTACTTCAGTCCATCCCCACCCAGCGGCCACTTGCAAATGTTCGACAAAACATTTAAGAAATTTGAGTTAGCTGCAAATCTCATTCCGGTCAATGTGTTTCTCTCTCTCTCTGTGTGTGTGTGTGTGTTAGCTGGAAAAAGCTGTTCGTAAAATAAAACTGGTAAATTGAAAAACGCTTAAGCATTTTTACAGCTTTTAACACGGCATTGCATATTGAATTACGTTGCGAAGGCGACAGGAGTCAGCGACGGCAGCTAGAAACAACTGCAAACCATTGCGCCACGTCCCTTGGCCCGCTTCGTCGCCAAAAGCCATGTCCAATCTCCAATTCCCTCTGGACTTTTGCCACTTTTCAACTTTCGAGTCCAGCTTCCCACCCAATCCCCCTCCCTCTCGCAGCAACTACTGTTTATGCTTTTTCTTCGTTTTTCTCCTGCTCTGTTTTGCTGTTTTCCTTCTTTTTTTGGGGATAGCGAAAAATGCTCAACACGATTTTCGCTGTTGATTTACGTTTTAGCACGTTTTTCGTCTAGTTGGGTGCTCAGTTTTTTCGGGTGTAAAGGGTAATCTCTCCCACTCACCCTCTCCCTCTCTCTCTTTCAATTTCACCTGTCACAGCACTTGCTGCATTTGCTTTTTTATCCTTCACAAGTTGTTTTTCGCGAACGTCGAGTTTGCAATTTAATGAGCTGAGTTTTTTATTTTGCTCATAAGCTTTTCGCTTCGCCAGCGGATTTGTCTGAACTTCCATTTGCATAATGCCAGATGAAGAGCAGCAGACAGCAACTGCCAGCGGCATGTAATGCACTGGACTCACACTTATAATTATTTGTATTTGATTCAAATCTAAGCTACATAAGCAGGTATGAGAAAAGTATGTGATGTATCAAAAGGAAGCCGTAGCAGAGTCGCAAACAACTATATCAAAAGCTCATTTACTAAACATTTACGAGAAAAATTTTAATAGAGAATATTCATTAAGTCTTTGTTACTATCCTTGTTGATAGATGAAAAATGAAAATTTTTAATTTTTGTTATTTAATGAAATTAAATATTCAAAAACGGACTTTAAAATTTCAATAATTTACTATTTAATAATAATAAAACAAATATAAAGCAAGCATTAATTAAATCTGAAAGTATGCTATAACCTTTTTTAATTTTTAATTTAAAATTTAAAAATTAATTTTCATATATATTTTTCATATATTCTGAAGTTTTTAAAAGTGTAAAATTATTTATATATTACATATATAAATAAATGTTAAATATTACAATCTATCATTAGGCACTGAATTTTAACTTACAGCTGGTTTGTATTAATATATTCGTATTAATATTGAATAAAGAGTATATATTTTGTAAAATAAAAAAAATATATTAATATTTTTCCTACTATATTAAATCAAAAGTATATATATGTTTAAATATAAAAAATAACAAAAAAATATTAAAGTAAATTTTTTTTTATAAAGAAAATTAAGTGAAATTTATTTTCTAGCTAATTTTTTTGAGACTTTCAAAAGTATATTAAAATTTTTAATATTTTTCTTTTATTAAATAAAAAGAATATATAAATATATATAATATTGTTGAATATGAAAGAGAAAAATATAAATTTTAATTATATCCTATTATTGATGTAATGCAATAAAATATATATTTTTGAACATAAAAAGGAATAATATAAACTTAAAACATATTTCTTTTTAAATATAAAGGAAATAATATAAGTTTAAATATATTTTCTATTATATTAATTAAAAAGTATTCATTTATTTTTTTAAAATAATAATAATATTATATTCAATAGAAAGCATATATTTTTTTAATATAAAAAGGAATAATATACATTTTAAGTAGAGTTAAGTTTAAGTACACACAAAAATGAAAGTTTATAGATTTCCCCAAAAATTAAATCGCTTTAAATATATTTCTGTTCGCATTTGTCCACCCACTCTCTACACCCCAATTACATAGCTAATTAAAAATGTTTTCTAAAAAATCAGCTCAATTGGCTCTGTCAGCTTTGCGCCAGCTGATGGCACGTCACCTGGCAGCACCTGTGCTCGGGCAATCAGTCAGCGCAATGTCCACTTGGTCCTCGCTCATGATCTGACGCTCACATGTTGTTTGCCGCCCTCAGCTTTGGTCAAAATCAACAAAAAAAAAGAAGGCCGAGCCGGCTGAATAGGGCTTTTTATGCTAACGCAGCTGACCATTCAATTTATCAGGCTCGCCGATGGCTTCGTCTCGCGGCATTTCGTGCCGTTCAGTTGCTGCTTTGGTTTTTGGACTTTGGGCAAACAAAAACGCGGCCGTCGGCAGAGCGTGAGCGCTGGAGCTGCAAAAAGCGGCGCCAAAGCAAATTTGACTGTGATTTTTTTTCCACTTTTTTCGAATTTTTATTTTGGTTTTGTTTGTTTTTGATTTCAAGCGAGTAAACACAAATTGTCGGCATACTTTTAGACGACTCGCTGGCCATTTAAAGCGCAGCTCAGGTTTATGCCAAATTTATGGCCCGCTTAACATTTGAATAGCCCACTCGCCCACGCCCTCTCTCCCCCTTCCTCTCTTTGTCGACTGCAACTGCAAATGGCGAAATCTGCACGTCTTTTTGCTGGCATTAAAATGAGTCGTTCGCAGGATTGCCAGCAAATGGACAAATCATTGAGGTAGTCGGCACACAAGACACAGCAGTCTCTGCCTCTCTCTCTCTCTCTCTCTCTCTCTCTCCCTCTCTCTCTCTCTGTCTGTCTGTGTGCCTACCCACCTTGGACAAAGCTGAATCTAATCTCGGCGGCTTGCACCAGCCAAATGGACGTCATAAACAAAACGCACACACAATAAGAGGCCAAAACTCCATGGCAAACGTGCCGCCTACTCCGTTTTTATGCTCCTTCTCAGGATTGCGCCGCAAGGCAGGCACAGTGGAGCAAAGTTATTAAAACTAAAAAGCCTTAAGAAGGAAAAAATATTTCAATTCTATTCAGTTTTTTAATGGAAATTTAAAGGGACTTTGTGATAATATAAAAATAAATATATATATAATTTTATTTAAAATTTTTAGGAATTTTTTAGTTTGTAAGATCTAAGAGAATTGTCCTTTTGCTCTTTCCCTCTCTGCCTCTCTCGCTCTCTTTCTCTCTCCCTCGCTCTCTTTCTCTCTCTCTCTCTCCCTCTCTCTCTCTCGGTCGATCTTCTTCTACCTCTCTGTCTCTCACAGTCTCAATTTCTTCCTTTATTTTTCTCTTTTCACATTTTTCTTCCTGTTTTCTCTCTTCTATTCTATCTGTCTTTCGAGCTGTCTCTCTCTCTCTCTCTCTCTCTCACTCTTTTTCTCATAATCTTCACCTCACGCTTTTTCCCTTTCCCTCACTCCCTCTCACTTCAAGCATACTTCTTCTCCGACTAAATCCCGTTAACCCGTCTTATTCAACACCTTTTTGCTTCCCTCGACCCACTGTGCTGGCTCCTTGACCCTTGTTGCCCTTTTTTCTGGTTTTCTTTTTATGAGCCCATCTTTTTGCGCTGGCCATGTTTTCTGTTTTTTTTTTTTCTTCTCTCCGCTTCCCTCTTTACTGCTTCCTTTTTTCGACTGTTGCCCGGCCGGATTCGGGAGGCGGGGCCGAGTTTGGTTTACGCGCCTGCCACGCCCGCCCGTTTACTGTCGTTTATTTGTCTTTTCGCCATTTTTATATTTACGCATATAATCGCTTTCAACGCTGGCCGCCTTGGGAGCATATCGAGCCTTGGCTGGGGCACGGGACTATATTGGCTCAGGCTCGGCGGTCCGTTTGTCCATGTGCGTCTTTTATTTCTGGTTGGGCCTGTGGCTTGCGGCTGCTTGTTGAGTCGTGCCTGGGTCTGGGTCTGGGTCTGGGTCTGGGCCTGGGCCTGGTCTCGCTTATAAATATGATGTTATCGCTTTTTATGGTCCATTTTTATTGCCAGCAATCAGTCTTCTGTTTTGTGTGCTGATTGCCAGCCATTATTCAAATGTATTTGTTTAATTCCCGGAGATCGGGCGAGCACAAATCATTTTAAATCCGCAATATGTCAACAGAAGTATTTGGGGGCCGTGCGATGGGTTTCAGCCAGCTCGTTATGGCTTATGGGCTGCTCATTATCCTTAAAAAGTGTTGCCTACTTTGATATATATATATATATATATATATATATATATATATATATATATATATATATATATATATATATATAGAGGGAAGCAGAGAGAGAGAGAGGGAGAGTCTATGGCTATTGCTATTGGTACCAATCAAGCCAATCCAATCACACGCACATTTCACATTTGACAGTTACCTAATCATCTGAAGCTCATAATCACATTGCGTGTACGTAATTAGTTTTCAGTTAATGAGCAGCCAGAGATGTTGTCACTCTCTCACTCTCTCTCACTCACTCTTTCATTCTCTTCTCTCCTTCGCTTTCAGCCTTAGGCCTCCATTATGCATGCACTTTATTGACAAACGAGCTGATTAAATATCAGCTCTGGTTCATTATGCAATTAAATCACTTCAGCCTTGTTTCACTGCAGGCCTGTACAGTCCTCTCCACACATATATATATATATATATATATATATATATATATATATATATATTTACACGTCTATATCCAGCTCATTAAAGCCAATGCTTATTTACATTACAGCTTACGCATGGCTTATTAATTGCGAGTGGCAACTAATAGCACATAAATTCAATTTAATTTCGACATAAACAATTGTTGACTGTCGCAATTCGTGTCAGGCAAAGACTTAGTTTGACCAAATATTGACTTCATTAAATTTGATTTTAATACTGATATTAATTGAACCTCAATTTGTGCGCAATAATTGAAATTATAATTTAATAACTTCAATGTAAATCACAGATATTCTGAATAGATTTTAAAGAATACTTTTAATATAATTATTATTTTGTATTGATTTTCTCTAAACTTAAATTGATTGAAACAATTATATTTTATATATTTTTAATAATTTATTTATATTTATAAATATTGAATATTTATATTATATTTAATTACAGTATTTTTTTATGTTAATGAAACTATTTTAATGTATAATTTTTTCAATAATTAAATATAAATAAAAATAAAACTTTTTATTTATTATTATAATTTTATAATTATTTATAATATTATTTTAAAAATATATTCAATCTGTATATTAAGTATTATTTTTTATATCATTTATTTTTATTTTTATTGTTACTTACTGTTTTTAAAATATATTAAAAAATTATATTGCATATTTATTTTCCTATTATTTAGTTATTTAAACAAATATAATTTGTAAATTATGCTTTAAAAATATATTGTCAAGCTATTTGTTATATATTTTTATTTTATTTGATTATAATAATTATTTTACTATTATAAAATATTCATTAATATTATTATTTAAACATATTTATATTTATTTATATATATTTTTATTTTATTTGATTGTATTGATTTTATTTTACTATTATACAATATTCATTAATATTATTATTTAAATATATTTAAACATTTGACAATATTTGATATTTATATGAAATAAATGACAGCTGCACACAGTAAACCGTTGTTAAATACCGCCACCCTTAATAACCCTTCCTTAAATATTTGAATAAATCATTTCAGAGCATGCAAATCTGTTCCGTGAAGAATTAAAACAAGAAAGAAAGAAAAGAAGCCAAGATGCAATCCCGCACAACATTTACTTAAGTTGTAATACGGGCAGCTATCCAGGAGGCAACTATTACCATAATTTACAATGCAGCCATAAAAAAAGGGGATGCAGCATATGAAATGCTTTATGCAAATTGTTTACTTTAGCTCTCAGAAAAGCAACAGCTACAATAACAATAACAACAACAACAAGAGCAACAAGAGCAGCAGCAACAGCAAAGGAGAAGGCGAAAGCAAAGCAAAAGCCCAAAAGTATGCAATGGAATTTTTTCACAGCATGCACACGTGTAGCAAAGGACGCAGGACCAAAGCAAATGCTTACCAGATAATATTAAATGCAAGCAGAGCTGCAGAGCAGCGCGTGTATGTGTGCGTGTGTGGTTGCTCAGATATTTATATGCAAAACCGCAAAACAAATTTCGGCTGCGGCAAAATGCACTTTGCCAACTTGGCAACTTGGCAAACAAATGAACTCGAACTGGGCGACACACACACTTGCTCTCTCTCTCTCTCTCTCTCTCTCACACACACACTCCAATCCAGCTCCAAATATATATAGAAATTTATATGTGTTGAGACTTCTTTTGTTTTTTTTTTTTTGTTCTCTCTCTACTGGCAGCTGCAATCTCAGTTCAGTTGAGCAACTGTAGCTGTTTGCTTTCCTTCTTTATATTTTCGTCTGTGTGAGTTTTTTTTTTATTCGCATGAAGTATTTTGAACTTCATTGGGAAAGAAAATTTGCTGGCAAGTTGCCCAGCTGGCGGGTTTTGGCTGCATTCCGGCTGAGTTCTAGCGGGTTCCGGCTGCCCTTGCACCCTCCCTTCTGTGCTTTCTCTGACAATGTAATCGCTTGTAAGACAAAGCCAGCTTGCATTTAATGGCTCAATTCGAGCATCTTGATTGATTGAGCTGCGATGGAAAACTCATTAAGAACTTTAATTAAATTGAGCCACCAGAAAATGTCGCAAAAAAAATATCAAGCACACAACAGCTAAAAAAAGTTATAGTAGCAAAAGCTCATTATTCATAATATAAATAGCATGAAACATGAGAAGCATAGCTGAGTTTTTTTTTTGCTCAGCTTGCAGCTGCAGCAAAACATTATAAATAAATACATAGTTTCTAGTGCGTGACTAGCAGATGCCAACTAATAAATTTAATTTATAAACAGTTTAGCTGCACATATTTTAGCTGCAATTATATTTGGCTTTAATTTTTATGAGTAGGCACCTTTTTAGCTAGCTAAAATACATTATTAAATTTATTAATTTACTTATTTTAAAATTTATTGTAATATTAAAATTTTAGATATTTTATCTCTAAAAACATTATTTAATCGTTAACACATTCTTTTTAAAGCAGATCCCTTTTTATTTAAAATACTTTCAAAGTTGCAAATTAAAAAAAATTACAAAATATAATGTCTACATTATTTTTAGCTCAATTAATATCATTAATGTGTATTTTAAATATATATTATTATTTAGCTCATTAAAAATTTACTAAAAAAATTAAATAATATATTATAAGCTAAAAATAATAAAGTGTAGAGTTTTAATACTATATTATATATTATTTTTTTAAATAAAAATAATCATATAAAATATAAATATAAATAATATAATATATATATATATAGTATAAAAATGTAAAATTTAAATAAATAAAATACGGACTTTTCCGATATTCTAAGTTGCAATAAATCTCTTACACATTTCCTAAACAAAAATTTTTTTCTTTTAATCCTTGTAATTCTTTAAAAATTAAACGATATATAAAATGATTGTAATAATAATCCTATTTTCTTTTATCTTACCTATTTTTAAAAGCTAACTAAATTTTTCCGTATATGTTAATACTAGTTTTTCATTCAGCAACAATAAAAATTAATAATAAAAATAAAAAAAAATTAAATATATAGAATACATAAACACAATATGCTCTTTATGGCTTTCGATTACAGGGTATATTAAGACAAAATATGTGCGAAAATGTGTCAGAAAGTGAGCGAAAACATAAAGCATAGCAAGCAACTGGGGAGTATTGCGACTTGAGTGGGAATTGGGGAGTTGTGTGGGGGAGGGAGGCAGGCGGGCGGGCTGTGAGGGGCGTCGACTGCTGCTCGACACTTTCTCACTTTCATGAATTATGCTACGTGGCTGTCAGCTTCAGCTCGAAGTCGCTGCCAAGCGTCAGGTCCTGTTCAGCGTTTGTGCAGTAGCTGTGGGCCACCAAGGTGCAACTGCCAACTGGCAGGTGGCGTGCAGCATGTGGCATGTGCCGTGCGGCATGTGGCAGGTGGCAGCTGTTGCTGTGGCTTCGTTTAGACTGTGTTTAACATATTAATAAATGATTGTGACAAATGCACAGCCAACGCCTGCATATCTCAAATGCTGCAAATATGATGCCAAACCAGCTCACTCTTCAGTATTCATGGCCTGCTCCTCCAAGGACTTGAGCTCAAGTCCGTGGAATGGGACTTGAAGTGTTTTATGATTTAACGGTAGAAATATTTAAAGCCAGCTTGAGATTGTGGACGATAGTTAAAGAGATTTGCGGTGCTTGTAAGAGCTTTAGAATTATATTGCTGTGTAAGTGAAGGGTCTGGTAGATGAATAAGAATGATTGGGGTTTTATGTAGGGTTTATCTGGTGGTTCTGGTGTTGGGTTTAAGTCAAGGAACAGGTAGTTCATGTAAGAAAATAAATAAAGTTAAAAGAAGGTAAGGTAATAAAGTAAGTTAAAGTGCGAGGGTTAGTGCATATCGAAACTGACGTCGGTTTAGCTTTAATAGAACATTAAATTGATAGCTTACACAGCTCAGCGGGATTGAGTAGTCAAAATGAATCTGAAGTTATCACCAGATTAGCTTATTACATTAGCTTGTCGGCAAACTTAAAGTTTTTTCGCATTCATTTTATTATATAATAATAAATATATTGAAATATTTTATATAAAATTTATCAAACAAAATATTTAAATTATCAAAAAATATATGAATAAAATAATTAACATTTACAAATAAAATATATAAATAAATTTATAAATGAAATAAATACAAAATATTATGTAAATACAAAATCTTTTTTTTTAGTTGCGAAGATATTAGGTTTTGCCTGACTATAATAGAATATTGTATTAATTTACTTTGTTTTATTTATTTATTTTTTTGTCATATTATTGAATGAAGTCCTCTTGCTTTAAGCAAGAAGTTTGTTTGGTCTTTGATATATTTTATTTGTGTTGTGAAGATGCTAAATTTATTATTAAATATTAGCGTGTTTTCAATACTTAAATATAAACAAAAAAAAAAAAAACATTTTAAAATTTTAAAACAATCTAGAGTTTTTCTCACTTCAGAAATAAGCCTGAGTGACTATGAGTAAGTTAAACAGCACGAGTAGATTAGCCGTTCAATAATTTCAAATTACTTTCAATATTTATAAGTCAAATTTAAGAATTTAAAATGAAGAATTCTTAATTGTATTATATATTATTATAAAAAATATGTTATATATTATAATTATATTATTGTTTTATTACATTATTTCATTAATTTAATTTACTATGCTGCGCTTAGCCAAAGATCTCTCTCTCTCTCTTCTCTCTTTTTCTCTCTCTCTTCTCTCTCTCTCTCTCTCTCTCTCTCTCTCTCTCTCTCTCTCTCAACAACTCTCTCAACAATTTCTACATACACTTCACTAATTGCGTCCGCTAATTAAGTGGAGTAACAGTTAATGAGATGTACAGTTACTTACAGTTGAAATTGCAGCGCAAAGTATTCACATGTCATTTGTCACAGCTTGCGAGCTTCAGCTCAGACAAGAAGAAGACGCACACACACATACACAGAGAGAGTTCCCAATGCATTCGACGCTGAATTAATCATGCAATAATCATTCACTCAATTTACACACACACCCCCGCACACACACACACACCCACACACACACTCGCACAATGCACAATCTCCATTTAATGCTCGATTGCTTAACATGCACAGTGCAAATTGCGCGTGGGAGTGGAAGAGAGAGCCGCAGAGCCGAGTGAAGGGGGCTGCGGAAGGGGGGGGCGGTAAGTGGGGCACGGTTAGTGGCGGAGCGGACATTTAACAGCATATTACTCATACGCCACGTCAGCGCTTGGCAGCGACGTCTTTCGCCCGCTCGCCGCACGTTAAGTAAATTTATTTCAAACAATTATGCAGCAATTAACAAACCGATGCCGCCAATTACAGGTGGGCGTGCCAGCGCGAGGGGCGTGCCAATTGCGTGCATTATGCATGCAATATATCACGCCAATTGCTGCTGCTGCTGCAACGACGACGACGGCGACGACTCCTTTGCCCAAAGTATTTTAATTTCTCTTTCGTTTTTTTTTTCAGTTTTAATAATTCAATTTCAGTTCTCAGACAGCCCAATTGGCTGGCCATTTCTCTGTCTCTCTCTGTGTCTCTCTGTCTTTGGGTTGATTTCTCACCTGTCTTGCAGATTAAGTATGCGCCTCGAGTGCGTCGCGTGACGCCTGAACTGTGTTTGCTCGCCCCATATTGCTGCGAGTTGAGCTCATAAATTATTTTCAACGCGCATTTAAATTACAATTTGTAATGCGCGCGCTTGTGCCTCGCTCTCTCTCTCTCACTCTCCTCCTACCTCACTCTGTCTGTCTGCCCTCGCCTTTTTTTTTTTTTGCTAGGCTGCGGCACCTACGCGTCGCTTTTGGCCATTTGCTGGCTGGCGCCTGGTTCCGGCCACTTCACAAATTAAGTTGTCAACAATTTTAACCATATCGCGGCCATATAATCTTCACACCTAAATTATTTATATTAAAAGCCCCAACGACCGACCGACCACACACACATACATGCCACACACACACACGCACACTCACAGAGGCAATAAAACGTTTTGCATTGTTGTTTGTGTGCTGCTGTCGAGCCTTTTGTTTAATAAATTATGTAAAATGCGCCAAATTGAATTTGAAATTCATGCAGACTTTTGCTGGTTATGGGAATTAAGATATGTCGACAGCCAGACAGTCAGACAGACAGCTACAACACGAAAACTTGGTTAAAAACTGCATAGATGTGTGTGCCTCGTGTGTCTGTTTGAGGAGCCAGAGCTCATGTTTTGTCTGTTGAACAACTGAAATGGATCTATTTAAGTTAAGCATTCGCCTCGTTTCCTCTGTGATTTCTCGCTGACTTTTGTTGAACGTTTTCAGTGCGAAATTCAATTGAAGCCAGAGCAGACAATTATATTAAATAAATAAATAAAATAGAAATGTTATAGACTGATAGTTGCTTTGAGAAAGTCTTTGAAAATAATGAAATAAAAATCTTAATATTAAATCGGGCTTTACAGGAGTATAACGAGGACGTCAGCAGCCAGAAGTTGAAGCAGAGGCAAAAAACTAAAGTCAAAGACAGAGCTAGAATTGAGTCAGAATAGGGCTCAATCAGCGTCGAACTTCAGAAAGAGTAGATCCCGAGTGGAGTAGCAGTTGAGCCACAGTTGAGTAGAACCTGAGCCAGAGCCACAGGCAGAGCTATTGACAAAGGCAAAGACAAAGACAGAGGCAGAGACAGGGGAGAGCCAGAATTCAGCCAGAGGCAGAGCCAGATTAGCTACAGTTGAGCCACAGTTGAGCCACAGTTGAGCAGAAATAGTGCCAAAGCAGAAACAGAGGCAGAGATAGAGGCAGAGCCAGAGCTACAGCAGCGGGAGAAGCAGAGACAGAATTCAGCCAGAGGCACAGAAAAATGCAGATCCAGAGTGGGGCAGCAGTCGAGCCACAGTTGAGCAGACCCATTAATATGCAAATAATTGTAACATTGAAAATTTGAATTGAATAATATTTATTATTTAATTATATATAATATAATTATTGAATAATTATTTATATTTGTTTTCAATAGAAATATTAAATTCATAGGTTTATTAGAGACTAACAGACCAAGGTACAAATGGAATAGAGCAAAAAAAAAAAAAAGGGAATAGACTAAAGCTGCGTTTACATACTTCAATTTTAACAATTTCATAATTTTCTTGCCAACATAAGATATTATAAATTATTAATTATAAATTTTTATAATTCAAAATTTTAGTATTGTTATATAAAAGTTTGAAATATGCCAAAAATTATTATTATTATTTACTTATTAAGTGAAGAAACAGCATATCCAATTTCAATTTTAGCAACACATACGCCAGATGGATCTTTGAATATGCGAAGAATTAATTAACTTTTAAATTAAATAGTTTATAAAATGATTTCTTTTATATTTGCAGCACACTTGATAGCATTGTAAAGTTTCAGGTCTTTCGCAAGTATTTCCAATTGCTCTGAATTGTTTTAGGGGTCGGCTTCAATGCGCTAATCCAGCTGAAACATTTTGGGGCAAATTGCGCCACATCAGTGTCGCAAGTTATGGGCTAAAAGTTTCCGGAATAAGTGTCTTAACTGGACCATAAAGCCGGACCATAAGCCAGAGACCCCAAAGCAGAGTCTATAGCGTAAGATGACTGCGCATAAAACCTAATGACAATGCATTGGGCTTTCTGCTGTGAGTGAAGGAAGGCCTCGCGCCGGAAAGTATGCAAGCATAAACATAATTTACATCAAGTGACGGCGGCCATCAAAACGAGGACAAGTGTCCTCTAAGTCCTTGGCGCAAATCACAACTGGAATTCGTGAAAATAATAATTAGGCGCAGTCCTCTACACAACAAAAGAAGAAGCCGCACTCAGAATTGCTAATGAAGTGTGAACAAGAGTTCTGGCTCGCTCTCTCCCTCTCTCACTCCCTCTCTCCCTCTCTCTCTCACTCTCTCTCTCACTCTCTCTCTCTCTGTCTTTGACTGACTGTGGCCAAGACAAAGGCCGACAAGAATGTGTCTTTGGAGACGTTATTAAAAGTTTTCTTCCTTCCGTCGTTTTTTCCTTTTTTTATATACATTTTCCTTTGGCTACTTTTGTGGCCGCCATTTACATTAACAGCCTTTCATCCAGTGTTTGGCCAAAAAATATCAAAATGAAATTGCTGCATAATTTGTACTTTTCACATTTTGCCAACCAGTTTATATACATACATACAGATATATATATATTTTATTTGTGTTGTCGGAGCAGAAAGTTTTCTATTAATTTTGGCAGCGGCAAAGTGTAAATAAATACGAAAGGACGACGCCGAGTTTCTTATCTAAGCGAGCAACGGAGCGCAAACTTAAATTAAAATGTTGGCAGGACATTCGTTGAATTATTCAGTAACTTTTGCTGGCAACTGCTTGCTGCTTGCTGGCAACTCTTTTATTTCCTTTGGCCATTTCATGTATTTCTTCAGCTTCTTCTTTTTGTGTAATGTAAATTTCTTTCGCACAGTCTTGGCCGAGCCTAGGCTAGGTGGTCAACTAATTAAAAATCAACAAACAGCGTTGGGCATCCTTCTTCATTTCCTTTTCTTTTCTTTTTTTTTTTTTTTGTTGATGACATTTTGCTTTTGATAGGGTTTTCTTTTTCTTTTTTGTGAGACGTGCGTGTTTTTTTATTTCTTTTTATACTATTTCACGTAGTGATATAGTATATTGGTTTTGTGCAATGTCCGTCATGCTGTCCGTCCGTCTGTCGATCTGTTCGTCTGTCAGTCTGTCCGTCTGTCCGTATGAACGCAAACCATTTCCACGCTATTGAAGCTAGAGACTTGAAATTTGAAATATATTTACTCGTGTATACCCTCTTCTGATAAAGTGTCAAGATTTTCCCGATACGCCCACTAGGGGCGTGGCAAATCGGAAAATGCATTTTCCTGTATCTTAGAAACACTACTTCTAGAAGAGCTAGAGAGTTGAGATTTTAACTGAACACTCATGTCGACATCCCAAAATCAAAAAGCTATGGCGGATATATCTACGCCCATTGGGGGCGTGGCAAAGCTAGAATGCCCAAATTTGGCACGTGGGTTACTGTTGCGCTCCTATAGGAAAAGTTTTAATCTGCAGCTAATTTGAGCGGCGACAGTGGGGATTTAAGGTTAACTTTAAAAAATATATAATGTGATAGAGGCCCCTGTGGGCTGCTGGGACGTGAAATAGTATTTCGCTGTCGGTTGCGTCCGACAGCAACGTTCTTACTTGTTTGTTTTTATTTTTGTCATTGCCTATCGAACGAGCGAGCTGTGGGCATTGCTTACGTTTGCATTATTTATAGCTTGGGCGCAATACCTCATTGAATGACTTCGATTTCGATGCGAAAGACATAAGGCTTCTACATTCATAAATGAGCTATAAATATTTCACAAATAAATATTTTATTATTAACCTAGCTTTCAGCTACTATAAAATCTATTCATATCGAGCTGGAGCAGAGAACCTTTGCACGTGAGAAATATTGAGTTTGCGACTATCAAAAGAAGGAAAAATAAAATTTATAATAAATTTATAAAAATAATTTATTATTTAAAATAAATAAAAAAAAAATAAAAAATTTTTTTTTTTTTTTTAAAAATTTTTAAAAAAAAATTTTTTTTTTAAAATTTTTTTTTGAAAAAATATGTGATGAAAAATACTTAATGTACATACATAAATATTATTATAATATAAAAATATGTATTATAATATAAAAATAGCAAATATTTAAATTATATTAAAAGTTCCTATTTTTATTTTTTTTTGTTCTTTCAGTAAGTTCTTGAAAATTATTTAGGTAAATATAAATTATATTTTTATATTGATTATAATAATAAAAAAAACAAAAGGCAAAATAAGTAAAACAAAATAAAGATATATATAAAAAAAATATATGTATATATGTTTATATTACATGTACTATATATATTTCTATAATAGAGAACATGATTATTTTTTGTGCCATAATTAACATATATATACATATACATATACATATACATATACATATACATATACATATACATATACATATACATATACATATACATATACATATACATATACACATACATATATGTCGGGACGTCGTTATTCTTCTCCATGGCTTTAACTAATAGCGCAGCGAGTTTCGATGCGCAGGCTTCACGATCCAAAATTGAACTAACTGCCTTTTCGTTTCTCTGCCCCGCACCGAACCACACTCGACGACAGCATTGTAGCGCTGTCGTCGCGCTATAACGGAACTTCTTAAAGCGACAAAATGCAAAGGACCAATCAGAGCGCAATTAGCGGCTGATGCCATATTTCTTAGTATGGTGAAATTAGGAATTCTGGTAATAACAAGAATTCTCATACACAGCAATACACACACAGCGCGTACGTGCAATACGCAGGAACAATCACATACAGTATGCAGCAACATAGTTTGCTTCGACATATATATATATATATATATATATATATATATATATATATATATATATATATATATATATATATATATATATATATATATATATATATATATATATATATATATATATATATATATACACTTTGCCAGAAAAACTATGCGTACAGGCTTAATGTGTGACTTTGAGAGTGAATTAATATGATAAAAAAAAGTGAAATGATCAATATTGTATTTTTTTCATGAAAAACACATCAATTTCAAACATTTTCCATAAATTTTTATTTTATTATACCGTATACTTATTTTTATTTATTTAAAATCATAAAAAAACAACGAAAATTCAGTCAGAAAAAGTATGCGTACAAACTAAAAACCCACTGTATTTAAGCTTTCTGAGAAACTTTTAGTACCGTTAAACCACATATTACGGTAAAAAAAGCATTGAAAAATGTCAAGCACGAGTTGTTTTGGTAAATTTTGTCATTATATTGAAAAATTTCATCATGGGTAGGAAAACCAAAGAAATTGATCCCGATTTGAGAAAACTCATCGTGAAATTGCGGGATGAGGGGAAAACCTTTAGGGAAATCGGCGAAATTGTTGACAGAACACATTCTTCTGTGCAAAGAATTATAAATAATTACAATTTGACCGGATCTGTGAAGTCCATGCCACGTTCTGGGAGGCCATCAAAGCTGACAGATCGGGAGAAGAGAGACGTGTTAAAGATGGTGCGGAGAAACCCCCGAATAACTGCTGCAAAGATTGGGCAGGAAGTCAGGGAAAAGTTCAAGAAGGAGCTCCATGTCGATACAGTCCGCAAGTTCTTAAAAGAGAACCATTTAAATGCACGTGTTGCACGAAGGAAGCCCCTTATTTCAAAAGTGAACAAGGCGAAGCGGATGGATTTCGCAAAGAAATATGAGGAAGTGGTCCCAGAGTTCTGGAATAAGGTTATTTTTAGTGACGAAAGCAAATTTTGCATATTTGGCATCAAAGGACGGAAGCTTGTGTGGCGAAAGAGTGGCACAGCCTTTGATTTCCAAAACCTTGTGCCAACTGTTAAACACGGTGGTGGCGGCGTGATGGTGTGGGGGTGTATGGCAGCAAGTGGAGTGGGCAATTTGGTATTCATTGAGTCCACAATGGACCATATGGCCTACCTCCGCATCCTCAAAGAAAATTTACACCAAAGCGCCAGGATATTGGGTCTTGGAGAGGACTTTGTCTTCCAACAAGACAATGACCCCAAGCACACCGCCCTTAACGTAAAGCTTTGGTTGCTTTATAATACCAAAAATCAGCTGCATTCACCGCCCCAGTCACCAGACTTAAATCCCATCGAACATCTATGGGATTTTTTGGAGGGCAGGATTCGACAGAGAACAATAACGTCGAAGGATATGCTGAAAAATGTATTAATGGAGGAGTGGCTCAAAATTCCGGCGAATTTCACCCAGAAGTTAGTGTCATCCATGCCGAAACGATTAGAGGAGACTAAAAAAAGGAAGGGATATCCAACATCCTATTAATTTTTTATTTTCCTTAATGAAAATTGACTTTTTTTTATATTTTTATAGGTTGTACGCATACTTTTTCTGACTGAATTTTCGTTGTTTTTTTATGATTTTAAATAAATAAAAATAAGTATACGGTATAATAAAATAAAAATTTATGGAAAATGTTTGAAATTGATGTGTTTTTCATGAAAAAATACAATATTGATCATTTCACTTTTTTTTATCATATTAATTCACTCTCAAAGTCACACATTAAGCCTGTACGCATAGTTTTTTTGGCAGGGGAATTTTTTTTATATAGTCTTTTTAATAAAAAAAACTTCACTTTATATACACAAAATTTTTTATATAAAAAAAAAAATTAAATTAAAATAAAAATTCTGAAATTATATAACAAAAAATTGATTATATATGATTATATGAATTTATTATTTGATAACGAATATTGTATTTAATTTAAGTTGTATATTATTCAAAAAAATATTCAACTAAAATTTTTGTTCTTTGTAAATTTATGTTCTTAACAATTTATAGATTTAACTTTAATCTATAAAGTCTTGCCATATTTTTCAGATTTAATTGAAAATAATAAAAGTGTTTAAACACTTATATAACCAATTTATTTTTTTTCGTATATTTTTAAAAATTTTAATTTTATATAATATGTATGTTTAAAAAATATTTAAAAAAAATATAATTTAAATTTAAATATTTTGCTATGCAACTTCAGCTATTTCATCCAGCTTCTCGACGATGGCATGATAAGTTTCATATTTTGTGCCTTTTTACGCATCTTGCTTTACCGTTGTCAAAACGTTTAACCCAAATTGTCGTAAATTTCAGCTGGGGCCCGCTTAAGGTGCAAAACAGGCTGTCGGCAGGTCGTGGGCATAAAAAAATAATGCCGACTGGCAGGCCGACAGCGAGGAGAGGAGCTGCTGGCAGCGGGACTAAAGTTTCATGCGATTCGATACAAAGCTAAACGGCTGAGGCCAAGAAGTTAACTTTTGTGCTCTTTGCACACATTTGGCTTTGGGGTCCCGTTGGGCCTAATGCCGCCGCCACATGTGGCGCTGCAGTTGGCGGCACTCGATTCGGATTGTGGATGCCACACTTGGGGCAGGCCGCTCAATCAGGCGTCGAGCCAGCTGCCGAGCATAAAACACATTTAGCCACGGTCAGCCAGCCCATGTTGTGCCACGCCCCCAGTTGCCCAGTGGCCCACTTGTTATTTATATTATGAGCACTCAGAGCTGTTGGCTCATTGTCATAAATTTGCTCAAGTGTTTGCCAGAGGCCGTCGCCACCCAGTAGCCGCCTCCTCTCCTCCCCCTTCTCTAAAAGATTTTCTCAGCCTTGTGTTAAGCTATTTTTTTTTGTTTTTGTTTTGCTGTTGTTTGCCAAGGGCTTGTACAACAACAACGAGAAGAATGAGCAGAGTGACCGTCTCTTGGCCAATTTAATAAATTTCATAAATTGTTTATGTTTAGCCTTGACTCCAAGTGTGTGTGTGTGAGTGTTTGTTGACTGACATTTTCAAGTGTTGCTTTAACGTTGGAGCTGTGTGCTTTGTTTGCATTTGAAGTGGAGCACAGCACATTACAGCAAATTTAACAACTGTTGAATGTTTCAAAAAGTGTTGCATACTTTCGGCCGTGTGAAGAGTATTCAAAACTTGAAAACACATTGAGCCGAATGCTTATGTTTCATACAGGCGTTCCTACCCAAAATAAGTTAAAGTAAATTAAGTGATAAATGCGATATATAGTCTCTTAAAACAAAGCAGCAAATAAATTATATTAAAAAAAAAATGAGCTGAGGAAAGTATATGAGATGTTTTATACGTATAAAAAAATTAAATAAATGAATAAATAAAATAAAATAAACAAATAAATGAATAAATAAATAAATATATCTGTATACATTTATATGTATTATTAAATGAGAGGTCAGCCTCGTCTGGTAAAGTGTTCTCTCTGTAAGGACTTTTTCGACACGCAGAAGCCTAAATGCTTGATGTATGGATTCTCGAATTGTTGGTGGCCGCCTTTTTGGAAGCGTTTATTATCACGAAATACTCTGTAATTATACCCTGAACCCATTGACCCCATTGACGTGGCAGACCCCATAAAGTATATATATTCTTGATCAGGGAGACAAGCCGAGTCGATTTAGCCCTGTCCGTCAGTCTGTCTGTCCGTCTGTCCCTATGTATGAACGCGTCGATCTCAGAACTTACAATAGCTAGAGACTTCAAATTTTTTTTGTAGGTCCCTGATAGGGCGCGCATATCGAGTTTGTTTCAGAAATTCGATAACTGTTATCGTTTTATTGTTATCGATTAAAAACGAAAATCTAAATTCAGCTATAAAATTCTATCTAATTCATCTTTATAGCTAGAATCTTCAAATTTTGCACTTAGTGTTAGTTAGGCCTTACGCAATTTTGTTAAATTTTGGGTGCCACACCCCCTTCGCCTCAAATTTGTAAGTCACGTATTTCAAATACTAGAGACTTGTGCTTTGGCTCATACATACATGTGGATGACATGATCACGCCCAACAAGTTTGATCAAAGTCGTTGCTCTAAAAAAAGTTATTCAACATTTAATTTCCCATAACATTCGAACACAAATAGAAGCCCAAGCACATCTAACGCAGCGACTTGCGTTTGTGTGTGCGTGCGCCTGTGCGTGTGTGTGTGTTTTGCTTTAATATACACATGCATATGTATATTCATATATATGTGTATATAAAAGAAACGGAGCTTGCTTGGAACAGTCGAGCGGTCTCGTCTAGGGTTGTCTTACTTGTTTTAACTTCCACTTTTGTGCTCCTTTGGACTTGCTTCTTTTTCTACAACATCGACAACTATGGATTCCGAAACTCTATTTATTTTATTCAACAATTCATAC
Source organism: Drosophila repleta (assembly GCA_018903745.1). Classification (NCBI taxonomy): domain Eukaryota; kingdom Metazoa; phylum Arthropoda; class Insecta; order Diptera; family Drosophilidae; genus Drosophila; species Drosophila repleta. Next base: position 141,857 of record JAEIGN010000737.1, read on the forward strand.
ATATGTATGTGTATATACACATTTGTATTTGTTAAAAATTTGTATATTTTTTTATTAAACTAGTTTTCTGTTACATTAGGAAAAGAAATAAATAGATCACTATCACAGATGTGCATTCCTATTATTTCGGAATTTATTTATTTATTTATTTATTTATTTATTTATTTAATTCAACAATTTATAAATTCAAATTATAATTTGCAAATAATTACAATATAGAAATTTGTGGTTAGTTAGTGTGCTAGTTTGATCAGCATATACGTGGACTTTAGGGGAATTAAATCCCAGGAGTACCAGGCTATTTTCTTTCCATTTTTTCCAACATCTTCGGATGTATATCGTCCATTTAAATCACTGAAATTGTCAAAAGATCAATGGGCAGGGTCATTTAAATGATTTTATTATTGGTGAAACTACCTTAAGCCGCAGTCAGAATACCACCATCCAGACTCAAGCCTCTCAGCACAGTTGCCTTCATCAAGATCGTTATCCCGATCAAATGTTGAAAATTTCATGCCTAGATGGCTTTTAAAAGAATTAAAAACATTTCCAGAAAAATCGTCAAGTTTCATTAGCTTGTACGATTCTTCTTCGTTGCCGATAACAAAGTGACTGTATCGGGCATAACGAACTTTAATATGAAAGTTCTCCAAAATAATCAATAACTCATACTGTTTCGATTGCGTTATTAAATGGATCTTTTCCAATCCCATGAAGTATTCATGCTCCATGTCGCCAAAACCTGTCTTATAGTCCTCCCAGTTGCGGTAGAAGTTTACGGTCCCATCAAACCGACGATGAAACACGATCCAACCAGATCCCGCGTGGGTCTCGCAGGGTACGATAAATGGGTCGTTATGGGGCAACTTAAGAACAGATGCATCCGATTTACCTTGGCAATTAGATCCTGCTAGTAACATTAAAAATTTAGTTTGCTGTGATACGAGATCAGTTATCTTTGCAGAATATGCAGCAGTTTTGCCTTCAAGATCCAATATTCCAAGATCTTTTTTCTCTATTAACTTTTTAAGGCTTAGTATTTCATTTTTCTCCTTTTCCTCCTTTTTCTCATTTTCCTTATACTTAATGGTCAAGACTGATTTCCTTAGTTTTAACAGTTGCTCATCCTTGGCTTGAAGCTGAGAAGCACACTCCTTATCTTTGGGTTCAAGCTGAGAAAACAATTGCTTATCCTTTAATTCACACTGAGAAGCTAATTGATCATCTTTTGATTTAAGCAACTGAAGCTGAAGAGCCAATTCTTTATCCTTGAATTCAAGCTGAAGGGCGAATTCCTTATTTTTGAACTGTAGATCTGCTATAGTCTGAGTATATTCGTCAACTTTCAATTGTATTTCTGCTAGAGACTTCTCCTTCGAGAACACAGTCGAGGCGTGTGACAGAAGGGGCTTCACAATTGTGTAGCAATATGAGCCGCACTTCTCATCTAATTCTCTCTTGGCTTTGCATTCCTAAAATCTCTTATATTTTATATTTATATTTAAGAGATCTCAGTTATTACTTACCGAACTCTCTGTAGCCACAAAATTCAAATTAATTGATATCAATATCATAAATAGAGAAAACACCTTGAGATATTTTTCCATTCTGAATAAACTTTTTCACTCTGATTATTGAATTGCAACTGTTTCACAATTGAATTTATTTCGAACTGATCCAAGCTCCTCACTCATCTATCAAAAGAAATCTCGTATTTCGCAATTTCTAATTCTTATCAATATTGCAAACGTCAATTGACGTCAGCAGCCAGACGGGCCTTAAACCCCGTGCAATCTGCGGTTGTCAACACATTGCATAATTAGCATTTAGTATAAACGCACCAAATATTAAATTCAATTCAATTTTTAGCAAATAGCGCCATCCATGTTTCGATACGATGGAACAGCTGATAATGCGCAAACCATAGTGCCATCTAGTGCATATATACACACGTATAGGAAACTGTGTGCTTAGTGCTGCTGGTCACATGTGTTTGCCGATTGGATTCTTCCTGGATCCTTCTGTCTGTTACATACATTTCGACAAAGCAATTATACTTTACAATTATTTTCAACGGGTCCAGGGTATCAACAAATTAGAACTAATTTTAATAATGTTTAGAAATTGAGCTTATCAACTTCAGACAATTGTATATGAGAGTCTTTCAAAACGTAAACACATCTGCACAGCTATTTTAAGGCATATTCATTAATGAAAACTATAATCATTGTCAGTTGACAGCAGGTCAGCCACGCGCAAATGTTCTTGTCTTGGTGGAGACTAACAGTGGCGTTAATCTAGTAAATTATGAATAACAACAAAGTTCTCATTGATATTGCTGGGTATCTGCTAGTCGGACACTTTAAACTTCAAATCAATCCAATCTCTAGCTTAAATACTACACGGAAATTGTCAGCAAATTCATAACTTTAAGCATTGGCTTTATTGCCCAGTTCGCATAGCTCGCAGAGCACTCAAAATGGCACCAATTTAATTACACCCCGGGCCAGACACAGACATTATCCACCCATTCACACTCATGCACACACACACACTCATTCGTTTTCACCTTGAACACTAGAGAAAAAAGTTTTCAATGCTTTGGATGAAAGTTTTGTTGGTTCGCACTGCCGACCGAAACACTAAGCGCATAATCTTGTAAACTTGGCAAAAATGCTTCAAATGCCATAACTAAAATAAGCAGCGGCATAGACAAAGGCAGATGAGGGGTGGGGGGAGGGGGAGGGGCTAGGCAACGGAGAGCCCGTGCCAGATCCACATTGCCCTAAAGGGCGTAATACAGATTCTCGGCAAAAGTTGGTCGGGCCAAAAGAAAGAGAGAGAGGGTGGGTGATAGAGGGAGAGAGAGGGAGATTGTGTAGAGTGCAAGTGCTTGATGCAAATTATTTGGCCTGGAGGTTAACTAGGGTCGTTTAGCAAATGCCTAATACACAAAAAGACAGAGCACACACACACAAGCACATACACACACACACTCTTAAAGTTTTTATGAGCGCAGTGCATTGGCATTCATAAGAGCGAGTAAAGCATTTTTCCGAGCTGGGATGATGGCAAAGGCAAAGCTCAGTCTGGACTTGCAGATGCCACGCCCACACTTACACACACGCCCACTTTTGGCACCCCCACACTCACACACACACACACAACAATGACAAGTACAATAAATGCCTTTCAACTGCGGTTTCACATGCACTTGAAGTGAAGTGGGCGGCTGCCAAGGGCGGGCGCGTGTGCTTCATAAACCCGAAGTGCAATTTGAAGTGAAGTGCCTCGTACTATGAAGTATGATAGTTTGGTCTCCACACACACACAGGCACACGCAGACGCATACACACAAATATAAATATATCTATATACATATATATGTATCTGTATCTCCCTTATCTAGCATCCGCTTCTCCGCCAGTTTCACCCTCATCTGTCACTTGGGCTGTGCCGCCTTGTGGCTTTACTTAGTTTTGGACTCCATCCCGGACATGTTAGGCAGCTCTTAATGAAACTTTATCCCTGGAGTGTTAAAAGTCTTGCCATCTGTTCGCTCTGCAAGCCAGCTGCAGTGCCTACAGTGTGCGTGTGTATCTGTGTGCGTACTGTGGCTGCACTTAATTTTCTGTGCGAAACATGCCTCATGTGCTTCAGCGGCACAAATAATGCACAAACAAAAAATATATATATTTTTCAAGGACAATTTTAAAAACTCGAAACTTATTTTTTTTTTTTTGGCTCTAATCTTTTTCAATTTATATATTTATTTTGTTTTTATATATTTTTTAGTTTATTACTTTTTATTTTAATTTTAATTTAAAGTACATGATATATATTTTTTTAATTTTTAATTTTTATATATTTGTTAATTAATATTTATATTTAAAATAATATATATCTAATAAATAAAATATATAATAAATAATAATGGGCAATAATAAAGGCAAATTAAAATATCTAATAGTTAAGACAAAAAATAATAATAAATATATAATAAAATTAAAAATAGAAAATAAAAATAAAATAAAAAATTTCCACACTTACATTAATATAAGATGTCATGTACTGGAAAAAAATATTTATATATAATTATGGTTAAATTGTAATGGTAATGAAATTTCTTGAACTGACTGGCACTTAAAGTGACTTTAATTTACACACATAGGTCACAATCTATTTATTATTTAGCTTAATTATTGTTTAAAAATAATTTTCTATTCTTTTGTGTATTTATTGTTTATTTCATTTATTTATTTATTATTTTATTTATTTATTTATACATATATTATTTTATGCCTTTATTAAATTATTATCAAGCCAATATTATGAATATTAATTGATTATTATTACTATATTTTGATATTGTGTTAATTAATATAATATAACATAATATAAAAATATCATAACAATAATAGTAAAATATAATAATAAAAATAATAATATAAAAATAAAATAATAATATATAATTAATATTTATAATATCGTCTTTGTTTTGGATATTTTTCAATCGAAATACTTTTGAAAGTAGTGCAGTAATTTAATATTTAATAAAATTATTAATTTATTAAATTTTAAGTGAAAGGAAATGAAAAGTAATGTAGAACTAGATTAAGCAGAAAACTGTCATAAAAAATATATAAGATTTTAAATAATACAAAAAATATGAATAAAATACTTCTGCCTATAATACTATTGTTTCATATTTAATTAATATTTTTTATCGCATTTTGGCATCTCGCCAGATAAGGTATATTTTAAAAGATATTGATGACAAAAAGCGAAAAATAATAATAATAACAAACATAAATAAAAAAACTTTTAATTTTTGCCCTAAGATTTTACATATATACTAATATTAACTGTTATTTCTATCTTAAAGTATTTTCGAAAATGTGTTTAACATTTTTCATAAGCTTTGTCAAACTTGAATATCGATTTTTTAAACATAAAACGTAGCTTAGCATTGTCTAATTAAACTAATTATTTATTTATTATGCCCACAGTGACTACAATAGGTATACATTTATACTCATACTCATATACTCAAGTCGATTTAGGCAATGCCAAAGATCAAACACGCGAAAATCGCTCAATATTTTTCGATTTGGTCTCAGATTTCGGCTAATGTCAATTTCGGGCCACTAATTACGGTAATTCACAGCAACAGCAACAAAATAGAAGTCCAAAGCGAATGTCATAAATAATTCGTGCTGCAATTCGAGCGAAAGGTTGACCACGTTCCACCAAAACAACAGCAGCAAAACAACTTCGAGAGTTGAAAATGGAAACGAAAATCAAACACACATGGGATAGAGGCATGGGGAGGTGTCTATGTGTGTGTGTGTGTGGAGCTACCTTAGCAGTCAGCCAGGTAGAGCTAGACAGACAAGTGTCAGTCAAGCCAAAGGCGAGCAGGGCTTGCCATGATATCAGCACAGGCACCAAAATACACACACACACACAGGCACGCTAACATATCAATCTTAATTAAGATTTCAGTTCTCTTTCGCTGAAGTGCCGCCCACAACTACCCACCTGCAGCAGCAGCTGCTGCTGGCAATGCTTGTTAGGGTCGCATTAGAAAATAGTATGGGTTGTTGTGATTTTTGCGCCACTGTGCGATGTTGTCGTTGTTGTTGTTGCTAGTCAATCAGTGGCAAATGTTGTTGGCAGCCCAGAAGTTTATTACCGGCTTCCATCGATTGCTCAACTAATTGCAGTTGATGAAAATGAATCACGTGTGAGTGTGGTTTACACCAGCGAATTGGTTGGATAAATGATTGAATGAGTGAATGATTGAATGAATGGATAGGGTTTCTGAGCATATGGAAGAGTGTGCTTGGATTATTGCGCAGTCTGTGGCTATGGCATACAATATTTTGGAGCAAGAGACGTCACGTGTAAAGTTTTGGTTTGACTTCAAGTGAAGTAAGGGAAAATTTAAACTTAAAGAAATATTTATATAACATATTCTTCATATGATAAATTTACTAATACAATCAATAGAAATATAATAAATATTTTAAATATTGTAAATCAATAAGCAAAAGCAAAGATATTCAAACATATTTATGCAATTGTTTTCATAGTTTATTTTAACCAGTTTTAATCTTCTGACTAATTTCATGGTCAATGTCTCGACTATACATTAAAGTTTTCTTTTTTTTCTTTTTTCTTTTATGCTATTAATTATTTATTTGTGTCTATAATTTATTAATTATTTTATTTATTATTTTGTTTGTTAATTTATCAATTTATTTAGGTCTTATTTATTCATTTACTTATATTATTTTATTAGTTTTTTGTACATAAAATTAATTTGTTTTTTTTTTTTAACATTGCTTTATTTTATTTTATCTTATTTTATATTTATACTTTTTATGCTATTTATAATTTATTTTTAAATTTTTACAGTTATTTAACTCATTAATAATATTATCTTTCTATTTAATATTCTATTTATTAATTTATTATTTAATTCTTATTTATTCATTTATGTATTTATTATTTGTTTAAATTATTTTATTAAAAATTTTTTTTTTACTTTATTTTATTTATTTTTATATTTATTTTACTATTTTAATATGAATAATAATATATGTGTAAAATATGTATATTTTTAAATTTATATAATCGATATTTTCACATTTATTTCATCTACATTTTAAATGCAATCAGTATAATAATTTGCAGATATATCGACAGTAAGAGACTTAATCATAAATCCCTAAAAGAGGCTATAAAAATATCAATTTCTAGTTGCTTGCTACATTCGAATAACATTTTCAAATAAATTCAAGCTAAATCATTGAAGTGCCAGCTTTAATACTCGCCGGATTCTTGCTTGTCAACAATTCACTGGCAATCAATAAAATTCACTGCTCGTTGCATCTCCATTCGTGTAATCCCAATTACAATCACAGTCGCTCCTCCGTCCGGAATATATCAATAAAAGCAATTAAATTTTCTATTAACGAAATCAACTGTGGCAAATGCGGTGAACGGGGCAAAGGCAACAACAACAACAGCAAATCGAGTAACCGAAAAAGAAAGAAAAAACATGGCAGACAAGGCTCCAAAACAACATCATCATGATTGTGATTGCGATTGCGATTGCCAAGCCCCTCATCATCATCATCATCATTATGATCATCAAAATCAACAAGCTAGAGAAGTGGTGGATTCGGCGCATCATCTATAAAAACAATCAAAAGCAGGCAGCGCGGCAATTGCCGGGTTGCCGGCAGTTGGCCTGCAAGTTCATCAAACTGTTTCAGAGCGGAGCACAAAAAAGTGGAAAGGGGGCATAGAGCGCCAACTAGCAGTATATAGGCGAGTGTAGCTATAACATACACAGACAGGCTACATGTGCGCGTTATTGTTATTGCTTTCGGGCATAAAAACGCCTCCAAAAAGTCCATGGCAGGATGCGTTCATTTCGCAGCAACCAGTTCCGTAGTTGGCAAAAACCAACTACCAAAAAAAAAAAAAAAATAGGAAAGTCCTGCTTGTTTTTTCCGCTGCTGGCCGCGTGCCAGAAACTCTACATCATCATCGAAAAACATGAGAGTGCTGTAAAATTAACATAGCCAGCGAGCGAATTGAACCAAAAACAAGTGGGCGTTGTATGTGGGCATGGCTGTTAAATTAATGGAAATGCTATCACCTCAATATTTGCAGTTAAATTGAGTAAACCAAAAAGGCAGAGCAACTAGAAAGCTAGAAAAGGCAATTGCAATTTGAGCTAAAGAATTTCAAAAAATAAAAATAAAAATATAAATATAAATATAAATATAAATATAAATATAAATATAAATATAAATATAAATATAAATATAAATATAAATATAAATATAAATATAAATATAAATATAAATATAAATATAAATATAAATATAAATATAAATATAAATATAAATATAAATATAAATATAAATATAAATATAAATATAAATATAAATATAAATATAAATATAAATATAAATATAAATCTAAATCTAAATATAAATATAAATATAAATATAAATATAAATATAAATATAAATATAAATATAAATATAAATATAAATATAAATATAAATATAAATATAAATATAAATATAAATATAAATATAAATATAAATATAAATATAAATATAAATATAAATATAAATATAAATATAAATATAAATATAAATATAAATATAAATATAAATATAAATATAAATATAAATATAAATATAAATATAAATATAAAAATATAAATATAAATATAAATATAAATATAAATATAAATATAAATATAAATATAAATATAAATATAAATATAAATATAAATATAAATATAAATATAAATATAAATATAAATATAAATATAAATATAAATATAAATATAAATATAAATATAAATATAAATATAAATATAAATATAAATATAAATATAAATATAAATATAAATATAAATATAAATATAAATATAAATATAAATATAAATATAAATATAAATATAAATATAAATATAAATATAAATATAAATATAAATATAAATATAAATATAAATATAAATATAAATATAAATATAAATATAAATATAAATATAAATATAAATATAAATATAAATATAAATATAAATATAAATATAAATATAAATATAAATATAAATATAAATATAAATATAAATATAAATATAAATATAAATATAAATATAAATATAAATATAAATATAAATATAAATATAAATATAAATATAAATATAAATATAAATATAAATATAAATATAAATATAAATATAAATATAAATATAAATATAAATATAAATATAAATATAAATATAAATATAAATATAAATATAAATATAAATATAAATATAAATATAAATATAAATATAAATATAAATATAAATATAAATATAAATATAAATATAAATATAAATATAAATATAAATATAAATATAAATATAAATATAAATATAAATATAAATATAAATATAAATATAAATATAAATATAAATATAAATATAAATATAAAATATAAATATAAATATAAATATAAATATAAATATAAAAGATAAATATGTTTAAAAATTAATTTAATCCATTTTAATTTAATGCCATTACATTTTGCTGTAATAATATAAACTAAAGCAATATTTAGCTGCAAATGGTTAATAATAAAATTGAATAGCGCACTTTGCGGCGGACATTTCACTAAAACTCAATCAGCTATAAAAATTAAAGCTGACTAAGACCCAACACAATAAAAAAGCGGAGAAGAAAAAAGGTTTAAGCGTTAGCTTTCCGGGCAATTAAATAAACACAATTTTCAAATTATATTTAAACTACACGCTGGTGCCCAAAATGCCCTCGTCCATGGGTAAGGGTTTGAGTACGAAGGGACGAGTTGCGTGGGCGCTTAACTTCCGGTCAAACACACACACACACTTGAACTGCTCAACTTTGGCCCCCGAAGCGAGACGATGGCAGCACGTCCGGCTGTAAAGTGTGAAAAAAGCCGACGAAATGTTGTTATCTAAATGCGCAAGGAACTTTTGAGCCGAAAGGATAATACAAGGATATTCGGACGCTAGAGCCCAAAAGACAAAAGGCACACGCTCAATGCGCTTATTAGAATCCTTTTAAGATTGTAACAACTGCCTTCGGTGCGGCCCGTCAGACTGCCAACGTTCAGTGCTCAGTGTTTGCCAAATCAATTAAGGCGCAGACTTCCTTGAGGATAATTGCTTTCGGAAAGCGAATTGCCGCCGGCTCAAAACTTTCAACAATAAACTTCGGCTTCAATAACGAGCTAAGCGAAGCATTAAGGCCTAATGCCAATGGGATTTTTCGTCTCAATTTGTGTTCCTTTACTTTTTTTTCCTTTTATGCTGCCAGAGTACCCTAACCGAGAAGTATGCAAATAATGAAATTAAGTGTGTAACAGTTTAAGGCATACTATTTGAATCTTATATATTTTTGTATTCACGGAATTTTTAAGTTAAAGAAAAAATTTACCTTAAAGTATTAAAATTTACCATACATAGTTGAAATATATATGTATATCAATAAATATTTGTGTATGAAAGTGCATTGAAAAATGCTTTTTATTTTCAATAAATAAATAATAAATTTAACAAATGATATAATAGTATTAAATAAAAAATAAAAATAAAAAATAATAAAATAAATTAAAAATTCGGAACTTTGTATATTTTTCATAATATTTGTAAATGTGAAATATTAAATACAATTTATTATATTTTATATGCCATAAAGTATAAGCATTTAATATATTTGTATGGACATTTATTTAATTACCATTTTTTTTTTTATACAATATAAGAAATTGTGTGTTAAATATATATAAGAGATATTAGCATATATTTATATTGATTTTATATAATTTATTTGCTTTGAATATTGTTGTTAAGTTTATCAATATCAATCAATAACAATTGTTCCAGAATATCTACGTTTTTCCATAAGTATATCCTCAATAAATGAATAAAAAATAGTAGTCAATCTATCTAATAAATGTTCAGAACTTTATTTTTTGTTAAATACTTATAAAGTTTTTAAAATTCTTTATTTACTTTTTTTTGTAAATTTCAAATTATATTTATAATTTACAAAAAAATTAAATTTGCTCCTTTTTTATTTTTAAAAATTATATTTATAAATTTGAAAAATTAGTTTTAACAATCAGTTTTCTCCATAATATTCACAATTTTCCTATTTAAATTGTGCAGTGTACACAATCGTCGTCCATGAAATTTTCATAAACCTTTCGCTGCAGGGTAAATTCAAATAAAATGCGTCGAAAAATACTTTTGGGCCAAAATTGTGAAAGTTTAACAAGTTAGTTAATTAATTCGCATGTTTCCAATGGGGTTTTCGGTGCTGGCAACCGACTTTTAAGTCGAGCTAAGTGATTTGTTAATTTGCAATAATAATACGGCGAAAGTTGCGCATACGCCGTGTGGCCGCGCGACAATTAACGCTAATGAATGGCAGAGCAGAGCAGAGGCAGGGACTACATTTGATTTCTGTTTGCTAGCTATTAGCGGTAATTGTAGACTTTCAAAAGCGATTCAGTTGAGTGAAATTAGCATGCCCACTGGGCATAATTTTACTAAAAGAAACCAAGCGACACAAGCACAACACACAGACATTGACACTCTCTCACACACATATGCCAAAAGGGGCGTAGCTGGCACAAATATAGACATAGACACAAACACATTCTGATTGGGCCGAGGGGGAAGGCAACACCCACGTGTTTACAAGCGTTAAGCGGAGTACCATTAAATGTTATGGCCGGGCTGGAAAACATGGCCATTGGCCAACCAGGTGATAAAGTGTCGAATGTGGCGTGGCACCAAAATGACCAAGGCATTGCACACACACACATACACATACAAATTGCCCCAGGCGAAGGCAAGGCAGGACAAAGTTTTTCATGCCGCATTGCTTACGCTTCTTACCGCCAAAAATGCTCAAATAGGTGTAAAAGTTAGGATCTGCCACTTAACCTAACCCAACCTAACTCGGATCCAATTTGAACTCTCAGCTTATGTTATTTGAAGGTTCAAATTGAAAACAACTTACGAACTTGCAGCCAATATGGTGTTATCTTACAAAATATTCAACCAGATTTGCTAGCAACTTACCTGAAAGAGAGAAGAAAGAGAAAGTAGGTTATTTACTTTGTAGTTTGAAGCGGAAAATAATGAAAAATATGTTAAAAATATAATTTTTAATAATTAAGTATTAAAATCTTAATTTTTAAATTATTGCTCGAGTCGGAAGTACTTGACCATCTGATACCCGCTAAAATATACCCAGCTAATTGCTTTTCTAGGGGCTAAAGTAAATTTGTATAACCCAGACTTATTTAGATTATTTGAAGCTATATTATATATGTATTATTATATAATATTATAGATTATTATACAACATTATATATTATTATATATTATTATATAATATTATATATTATGATAAGTTTTTTATACATATAGTATTTATTAAAAATTAATTTAATATATATATTTTTAAATATATGAAATTGAACGATTAATAAACAAATGTATTTTTTAGATTTTTATAAATATAAAAATAAAATAGTTAATCAAAAAATTTGTTTACAATTTTTATTAAATATTTTGAAATTTGTAATAAATTTATAATATTAAATAATGAATAAATGAATATAATTAAATATATTTAAGTATTAAGTATATATACATAAAAAATGTTAACAATTTATATTATTTTAATTTTTGCTCTATTTTTTTTTAGAAAAAATTTAAATAAATAAACAGGTATTCAATTGTTTCTACTCGAGAATATATTTTTATATTACAAAATAAAATGCAATTGATATGGATTTTATTATTGTTTGGAAATGATATATTTTCTATAAGTTTTTAAACGGATGTACAAAGTTTTTCTTTTATTATAAATATTACTCATATATTCATCTCTTAGGTGCACCTATTAAATAAGCATAAGACACTTCTACTCCTTAGTCATTTTCAAATGCCTTTTCCGCCCAACCACAGCCCACAAGCCGCAAGTGTAGCTTAGCATAACCGTACAGCTAATGTATATGCGTGGGGATGTGTGTCTGTGTTACAATTGAGAGGTGAATAATATAAATAATGGCTAACCGCCAAATGGCCGGCGTGGGAGGGGCGCAATTAAAAAAACCCAAGAGTGGAAAACAATGGCATTCAGTGCTTGAGCTTTGTGGCCTTTTGGCCTATTGAGTCATTAATTTTGGTATTGCAATGTCTGTCGGGTGGGAGTAGGAGTGGGAGTTACCAGGTTGATTGTTCACATCCACATCGATTAGTGTCCGGGTCGCATTGTGCGCTAGTGACAGCCTGACAGTCCTCTGTCCACCTCTATTATTTTCAACTTAACAATTGGCCAGGACATGGCCACGCCCACAACTTAAACAGAAAAAGGGCGACACACACCGACAGCATAAAAACTGCACAAATGCCGACCTACAAGTTGTTTCCTTCCGCTTTCAGTGCTGAAGTTGGACACCCACTCTCTCCTACTCTCCCTCTCTCTCTCTCTCTCTCTCTCTCTCTATCTCTCGCTCCGTTTCTATGTCCTCCTTGCTGAACCTTTGTTTAGGGTCTGGTCGCCACACTTGCCCACGTAATATCTTTAATGTCTCGCCCTGGCGCACCGTGTGTCCAGCGGAAATGACAACGACAGTGCCAATTACATTGTTGCATGACACAAATAGTGTTGGCCACCAACAACAACAACAAGAACAGCAACGTTGATGGCTACAACAAGCATAATAAAAAAATAATATTTGCTGGCATTGTCCAACAGTTTGTCGTAGTAAAAATTACTAAAAACGAAAACGCAAACGAAAAGAAGAAAACAAGAGAAAGAAAAAAAACTATTGTAGAGCAGAAGGTACAAATTTAATTGATGTCAAGTCGTAAAAAATGCGATAACCTTTAATTGCTCGCAAAATGAATACCCTCTTATAGGGCTTACGTAGCTGCAAAATTGAATATAAATTCAGTGAAACAGAAAATCGAAGAGAAATTCGAACTTAAACTTAGAAAAAATACAATTAGCATGAGAAACAACAATTAGCAAAAGTCAATAAATATTTGTGATATTAAATATAAGTTAAATACTTTAAAAAAAAGTTAATCTATAAAAAAATTTTAAATATTTTTTTTCTATTTTTAAATTTTTAATAGTATTTTTAATTTTTTATAGTATATTTTAAAATGTTTTACATTTTGTTATTTTAACGAATACTGAAAACAAAAGTACTAAAGAAAATGCAGAATAAACAAAATTTTACTGAATGTAAAAAGACATCATATTATATTAAATATTACATATAATATTTCTACAATATAATTAGACTAATTATCTAATGAACTTCAATTAGAATTGTATTAAGGATTTGAATATATATATTTATAAATAAAATAAAATCAAATAAAGATCCATACAAAACACATCACAATAAATAGTTAATCAAACTAGAAAATAAATAAATCATAATATAATTATATATAAATAAATGTTTATAATAGAATTTAAATAAAATCCCAATATTTTGGTAAGGCTAGCAAATACGAAAAAAATTAAATAAATAAATATATAAAAAATATATGTAGCTTATAAAGTTAATTAAATAAATACCAAGCTAAGTAAAAAATATTTAATTCCAAATGCACAATTCTCAAAAATTAAATGAATTATTTTCCTGCTATATCTCAAATGTATTAAAAATTCATTATTATTATTATGAAGTTGTTATGAATAAGCTGCAGATTTGTACAAGAAAGGGTATTCAAAAGACGCATACTTCCTTTATCTGTCCACTGGAATTTACTGCATTGTCACATCGTTTGTCGTTTGTCCTTTGCCCTACACACACAGAAACATACACACACACACATGCTAGCACAAAACTAATTGCTTCAAATTAGCGCCTTTATGCTCAGCCTGGTTGTGCTGTCTCTTGGCCATGGCCAACTAAGCATTTGCTGACCATTGACCATTTGCCTTGGTCTTGTACCACGTCGCGGCCTCTTTGTCGCGTGTTTAGGCCAATTATATCATAGAGCCACGGAATGCGCGCAATATAGTATATGGCCAAGCAAATGTCTTTGACGCCACTTTTGTAGCCACTGCTGGATCTAAATCTTAATGCGAATTGTCTAAGATTAACTTTGCGTGCAAGCAAAAATGTTAATAAATTTATAAAAATTTGAATGTCGATCGAAATTCCAGATATTTTGTGAATGTATTCAATGGGAATTGAGTAGGATATTAAAATTTAAACAAAAATGAAATTTAAGATAATAAACCAAATTAAAAATATTAATAGAAAATAATAGAGATACTACAAAAATTATAATTTTACTCATTTAAATATGTATTACAATTTTATAGCATTTAGTTTTAAATAAAAGAACTTAAAATTTAAATATATAGTTGATAACAAATATAAAAAAATTATAATTATTATAAATATTTAAAAAAAAATATATATATATATATACATTAATGTATTTTTTTTAAATTATATAAAAATAATAAAACTAATATATACTATACATATTTTAATAGAATTTTTAAAATAATAAATTATTTATAAATTATTTATTTATATTTATCAAATTTTTAAAGATTATTTTTAAAAAATTAAAAATTTTAAAAATATAAATAAAAATTATATTTTCTGCTTGGAAAAACAGCAAATTCTTGTTCCAAATTCAAATCCAAACAGAAACATCGACATTTTCTGCTAGAACTTGAAGCCCTCAGCCTTATAGCTGCAAAATTCTTTATACTTAACTTTCTGCAATTTATTCGCTGCTAATTAAATTGTCGTTAAGTTCAGCTGCAACACACAAAAAAATTCAAATTTATTCTCTCTCCCCTCAGCTGGATGCAATAAATCAAAAGTTTTGCCAATAAGCAAAATACACGAAAGAATTTGTTACGAAGCCGAACGCGATCAGGAAACCGTTGTTGATGTTGTTGTTGTTGCTGTGGCCCTGTGGCAGCAACAGCAATTTATGCCACTTAAACTTAACACCTCGCTGATTGCCCGACGAAGCGTTGCAAATCGTTTATTTGAATTATATTAATTTTAGCGCTTTTTTTGCGCCTAGCGAAATAAGGCAAAAAAAAAAAACATTTTTTTGTTTTTAGATGAATTTCATGCGCTTGTTTGCATTTTGAGATTTGTTATTGCTATTGTTGTTGTTGTTGTTTTTCTTTGGCTGGACAACATGGAGACGACAATTTCGTGTCGCTGCGTTGTCAGGACAACAAAAAAGGGAAGCAGAACAACTCGCAGAGAGCTGAAAATAAATAAAACTCGACGCGTAATAATAAATGAGAAGTGGAAAAGTTTTTGCAGCCAACGTGCTTATTGTCAAGCTCTCGGCCAGGCCATAAAAAACAAACTTCAATAGCAATAAGGCGACAAAAAAAAGTACAACAACAAGAGCACACAGGCCAACAGCACAACTGGCTAAAAAAAAGTTCAAGGCACTGACTTTATAGCTGCAATAATGCCTGAAAGGCAGCGCTGCGGGGGCGTCTGCCTGTGCCAAGGTGAGCCACACGCCCAACAAAAACAAAGCGAAGCCGACTTGCAGCTGAACAAAAACAGAGAGAGAGGGAGAGAGGGAGAGATGTAGAGAGGGGGAGGTAGGTAGCCAGCTGGCTGGCTGGGGGCATGTCGCGGGTCACCTAACGTGTTGAGGCACTTTGCCCGGCTAACGAAATGTAACAAAGTGCCGCAGCACAGTCTGCTCCATTGTCCAACACACAGTTAGGCCGCCGTCCGCCGTCCCCTTCCCCATCCGTGTCCTTGTCCGTATCCCTGTCCGTGTCGCTAACGGGCCTGGTTTGTTATGTGGCTTATGCCGGAAATTTGTATTTAGACCCCAGCATTTCTTTTTGCTTTTTGTTCTTCTGCTGCTTTGGCTATACTTTTTGCGTGAATCGTCTGCGCCTGAAGTCTGGGCCAGTTAATGCGATATGCCATATATTGTAAGTTTAACAATAGAAATTACATAAAGACGGTTTGGTTTTAGAATTGACCTTAAATATATGAAAGGTATTTCATATAATATAAATACATATACATATATTTGTAAAAGTAATTCAATAATTACGAAAATATTTGGTTGAGCAAGAAAATATAAAAAAATAAGCAAAAATAAAATAATATATATGGTAAAAAAATATGAAAAATATAAAAATAATTAAACAATTAAAACTAAATAATACCAAATAAAAAAACAATTATTGCAAATGTTTTTTTTTAATTGTTTTTAGCTATATCTAAAAAATATTTTTACTTCATTTTGCAGTTAATTTGTATACATAAATATGAAAATTAGTATACACACATATACAAAAATTAAAATTAAATAAATTCCAAGCAAAAAAATATTAAATAAATACATACATATTTAATTTAATTTTGATTATAGTTAACATGAATGATAATGCTTATACATATATATGTAGCTGCGTATCAGCAGATGTTTACGATTTGAAAGATTCTAATATACAATTGCCTGAAGCTGATAAGCTCAACCTCTTGACCCATTGATGAATAACATAATAAAATTAATTCTAATTTGTTTTTTATTATTAATTGTTTTATAACTCGTCTGGTTGCTGACGTCAATGGACGCTTCAAATATTGATAAGAATTACAAAACGTGAAATACGAGATTTCTTGAGAGAGATGAGTGAGGAGCTTGGATCAGTTTGAAATAAATTCAATTGTGAAACAGTCGCAAATCAATAATCAGACTAAAAAAGTTAATTCAGAATGGAAAAATATCCCAAGGTGTTTTCTATATTTATGATATTAATATTAATTAATATGAGCTTTGTGGCTACAGAGAGTTCGGTAAGTAATAACTGAGATCTCATATATGTATATAAATATAAAATATAAGAGATTTTAGGAATGTAAAGCAAACAGAGAATTAGATGAGAAGTGCGGCTCATATTGCCACACAATTGTGAAGCCCCTTCTGTCACACGCCTCGACTGTGTCCTCGAAGGAGAAGTCTCTAGCAGAAATAAAAGTGAAAGTTGACGAAAATACTCAGACTATAGCAGATGGGAAGAATACAATTGAGATGAAAGATAATCAATTGACAGCAAATTTTGCAGAATAAAGCTCTAAGAAGATGGACCGGAGCAGAATGGTTCGTAAGAAACGCAACGCTTCATACCGACCTTAAGATGCCGACAATAGCAGAGCTCATAGGCAGACATAGTGCAAGGTACACGGACAGATTGGAAGCGCACCCAAACCAACTGGCATCTAATCTGGTCAACAACCAATGTAGGAGAAGACTTAAAAGACTGCATCCCCTCGATCGTCGGGGAATTTAAATTAAAAAAAAAAAAAAAAAAAAAAAAACTACATATAAATTAGAATAATTATAACAGGCGTACCTGCCAAAAAACACATGTTAAGGATAAAAGATAAATGCGCTATAGAGTCTCTGACAACAAGCAGCAAATAAATTCACAAATACGTCAAAAAAAAAAAAAAAAAAAAAGGTTAAAATAATTGAATTGAAAGATAAGCAACAAGCTTCTCAGCTTGAATCAAAGGATAAGTAATTGGTTGTTCAGCTTGAAGCTAAGAATATGGAATTGGCTCTTCAACTTGAAGAAAAGGATAGGCAATTGGACCCTTCTCTTTGAACTAATTGCATCAAAAGATACGCAAATGGATATCTAATCGAAAGGATCAGATTATCTGAAAATGCTGGAAGGATCTAATTGCCAAGGACAATCGATTGCATCTGTACCTAAGTTGCCCCGCAACGACCCATTCCTCGTGCCCAGCGACTTCAAGATAGCGGTATCTGGTTGGATCGTGATTCAACGTCGGATTGATGGAACTGAAAACTTCTATCGCAACTGGGAGGATTAGAAGACAGGCTTTGGCGACATTCAGCATGAATTCTTCATGGGGTTAGAGTAGATCAATTTAATTACCCAATGGAAGCCTCATGAGTTTTATATTCACTTGGAGGAACTTAAAAATGAAGCCCGTTATGCCCGATACAGCCATTTTCTTATTGGAAGCGAAGATGAATCGTTTAAGCTTAAGAAACTTAGCGGTTTTTCTGGAAATGCTGGTGATTCACTTCAAATGCATTTGGACATGAAATTTTCAACGTTTGATCGGGAGAACGATATTGATGAAGGTAATTGTGCTCAGACGTATGAGTCTGGATGGTGATTTTTGGATTTCAGTTAGTGGTAAAAGCAAAAACTAAATTATTGAATTGGTACAGTTAATTGATCTTTTGACAATTTCAGTAATTTAAACGGACGATATACAGCAGAAGATGTTGGAGTGAATGGGAACAAAATGGCCTGGTACGCCTGGCATCATAATCCGCTTAAATCTACACAAATGACGCACAGACGAAAGTCTGTATAACTTGATATTTCAATATTTTTTAAAACTTATAATTGCAATTTTAAATTCTAAGCAAAAAATAAAGAAATTTTTCAATGCATATATACATAAATAGAAAATATTTTATTATGATAAATATTATCGAAATATGATGGAATTATAAAATTATAAATAATTTTATAATAATAATTTTATAACGAACATTCGATAATGTTTTTAATCGATAACATTAAAACTAAAATAGTTATCGACTTTTTTAACAAACTCGATCTTTTCGTGCTATTCAAGTCTCTAGCTCTTATAGGTTCTGAGAACGACGCGTTCATACATACGGACAGACGGACGGACAGACGGACATGGCTATATCAACTCGGCTTGTCTCCCTGAACAAGAATATATATTCTTTATGGGGTCTGCCACGCCTCCTTCTCCCTGTTACATACATTTCAACAAAAACATTATACCCTGATTTCCCATTTTCGATGGGTTCAGGGTATAAAAATAAAAATTTGCCACAATTGGCGTTAAAGCTAAACACTTTTTGATTATATCTTTATCTTTTTGCTCAATAAAATCCTGAATACCTTTGCAGATGAGCCCCGCGATGAGCCAATATACTCTTTTCACTGTCTGACAGAGTACAACCATTGCAATCGTTAATTATAGAAAATGAAAATTACTGTTATGCTGGGCTGTCAGCTAAATGAAATATTTAGCTACCTGACCCCAGGTCCTAGTCGCCAGCGCCGTCACATCGATGACAATTTAAAGTCGTGTCGTGGGCATGGGACACTAAATTACTGTGCTTAACTCATAAAGGTTGGAAAATTTAATTACATGCAACGGGCGGAAAAAACAAGCGGGGACCAGGCCAGGTGGGCGTCGCCCGGACACGGCAGGGCAACAAAAAATAGAGGAAACAATTGCCGAGGCGTCGCCCGAATATTTAGACGGGGTTATAATCATTTCAAAGCGCAGGAACCTGCCCCCTGGGGCATTATTCTAATGCCTATGTCAGCTCCTTTGAGAGCGAGAACAATTGGTGTCAACAGTGCTCGGGCAGCTTGATGAACGCCTTGACTTTCACACGCTAATGAGTTTGTTTAAGTAATTTCAATTCATTTGTTAATTTTCAACTATTGTCTCTCTATTGACACTGTCGTGCCCACACTCCCCCCCTTTCCTGGTCGCGTGCTCATAAATATCGCCAGCATTTTGACCTTTACTTGTTTGTCATTCCGTCCCGTCGGGGCCTCGAAGTCATTAATGCCTGCTCCCGGTCGACTCGACCACAGATCCAATTGGGTATAACATGTATATTAGGGGTACTCAGTCGCTTTTATTGATTATTAATATCGTTTTATCGTCTCATATGAATAAATGACTAAGTCTGTAAGGAGCACTTCAAATCATGAGAATTACATAGAGCGGCGGTAGAGGTAAAAGCTAAATGGCAGGAGTTTTGTGAGTGCAATCAGTATATGGGTGAAATGGGTACAAGTAAGCTAGCTCTAGAGGGCAGTGGTCGACTAGCAGTTACCTAATACTCGGCAGCAAACCAATATACTCACCTCACTTTAGTTAACGAGCAGAACAATCTATAATACTCGCGATAATTGATATTTCTGAAATTATATATAAATATATACATAAATCTAATCAGCTCCGTATTGCCACATCCATCAGTAGAAAAGTCGTGTGAGAATGAAGCCTGTAAATACTATTGAATTGAATGAACTCTTAGCTCGACAGAAATCAAAAATAATTTTTCGGTTTTATGTCCCATAAAATTCTTCGTTTGAACTAGTTACCAATGACCGTTGCGCAGCTCGACAGATCCGAGGCTGGACAAGTCGATTGCTGAACTGAACGAGGGACGACGACGCGATACGCTGCGAGCTACGGCAATATGTTGACGAAGTTGCGCTTGGGCATGGCGACAACCGGTTGGCCGAAGCAGCCGTATCGCATACTCTCCTCAATGAGCGACATGCTCCAGAAGGGCATGAAGGCGGGCAGGGAGGGCAGCGGCCAGCTGCCGAAGCGGAAGCACCAGCTGAAGTCGCTCAAGAACGAGCACTTCGACATACTGATTGTCGGCGGCGGCGCCATCGGCTGCGGCTGCGCTCTGGAGGCGGCCTCGCGCGGCTTCAAGACCGCCCTCATCGAGGCCGAGGACTTCGCCAGCGGCGCCAGCTGCAAGTCGAGCAAGCTGATCGAGGGCAGCAACTCGTACCTGCACGCGGCCATCCAGGGCGCTGATCTGCAGCAGATTTTCATGCTGCAGCAGCTGCTGAGCGAGCGCGCGACGATGCTGACGATCGCGCCTCACCTGAACCGCGTCCAGCCCATGATGATACCCATCTACAGTCCGCTGCGGCTGCCACTCTACTGGATCGGACTGAAGATGTACGACGCGATGGCGGGCATGTCGAACCTGCGCGGCTCCCACTTCCTCTCCAAGCACGCGACCCTCAACGAGTTCCCCCTGCTGCGACGGGAGGGACTGCTCGGCTCGCTGATCTACTACGACGTCCAGCTGGACGACGCGCGCATGTGCCTGGCCCTGGCCATGACGGCGGTCAGGCACGGCGCCACCGTGGCCAACTATGTGCAGCTGCTCGAATTGCTGCCGAATAGCCATAAGGACTGCCGTGCGGTGCTCGTCCAGGATGCCATGAAGGAGGACTCCTTCGTGATCAACACGCGAGTCCTGATCAACGCCACTGGCGCTGGTACCGACGCCATACGCAAGCTGGATGACTGCCACGTCTGCCCCGTTGCCTTGCCCCACATCGGCACGCACATTGCCCTGCCCAGCTACTACGGCTCCCAGAACTGCGGCCTGCTCTTCCCGAGCAACGAGAGCTGCGATCAGGCCCTCATGATGCTGCCCTTCGAGAACCGCCTGCTGGTGGGCAGCATGGACGTGGAGCGTCCCGAGCTGAGCGAGGAGCCGCCGGCGCCAACCGCCGAAGTTGTCGATTGCCTGCTGGGCCACACGCGCAGGGTGCTCGAGGACTGCGTGCAGCTGCGTGCGGAGCACGTGCTGAGCGCCTGGGCGGGCCTCAAGCCGTCCATCATGTGCCCGGCCACGGACAGTGCGGAGGGCAACGAGCAGCCGCACTTGGTGCCCAACTTCCTGCTCGAGGTGAGTGGCAACCAGCTGATCACCCTGGCCGGCGGTCGCTGGAGCACCTACCGCGTGATGGCCGTCGATGCCATCAACACGGCCATCGAGGCCTGCCAGCTGGAGCCGCAGTCTGAGACCAGCGTCTCCAGCAGCCTCCTGCTGGACGGCGCCGAAAACTACTGCTGCATGCTGCCGCTCGACCTGGTGCAGGCCTACGACCTGCCCATGGACGTGGCCCAGCACCTGGCCGAATCGTACGGCAGCAATGCCCCGCTCCTGTTAGCCAACTGCTCGCCCGCGCTCAAGGAGCGTCTGCATCCGAAGTTCCCGTACATTCGGGCCGAGGTGGCCTACGCCTGCCAGCGTGAGTACGCTTGCCACTTGGTGGACGTGATCGCGCGAAGGTTGCGTGTGGCGTTCGTCGACGCGATGGCCGCCTACGAGATGCTGCCCGTCGTGCTGGAGACCATGGCGGAGGAGCTCTGCTGGGAGGACTGGCGGCAGATGAGCGAAATGGCCATGGCCGAGAAGTTCCTGCGACAGCAGATGGGCCTCGGCTCCATCATCAGTCCCAAGAAGCAGGGCCAAGCGGCCACGTTCTCCCTCGGCGGCAAGCCCAGTGAGCCCATCATGTCCAAAATCGCCAGCCGCTCGCCAGTGATGAATGAGGCCAGCTCAATACATCGATCGTCCATAAGCAGAGGCTCTTCGTCCGTCGGTCATCAAGTCGGCGTACCCCAGACCTCAAGGGTGTCGACTCCCACTGCCAGACGGGCCGCCTCATACAAGACGTCAGAAAAGCCGCAATGGTGCAGCTTCAGTCCCTATGTCATACCCGGCTCCGAGCCCACAGCAGCTGTCGAGACGAAATTCGATGCGGATACGGAACAGTCAAGAGATAAATGGCAATCAAAGCGTGCGAAGCGTGAGCACAGGCCCGAACGATCAGTCGACGAAGTCGAGAATCACGACTGGACTGAGGTCGGCGAGGCTGTCGATAATATCAGTAAGTCAAAGTCCCGCAAAAGCTGTGCATCAACGCAGCTCACTGAGGAGACAAGCAGCACTGAGTCCTCGAGATGCAAGAAAATATGGCCAGAGATCATCGAGAGGGCGGAACCAAGGAATTTCTCTGCCGAAGATGTGCAGAATAGGTGTGAGTCCATCAGGCCAACCACAGATATTGGCGAGCCTCAAGCTACAGACGACCCGGCCGATGACGAGCCGACGAGTCCAGAGACTGGCAACGGTACGGCACTAGGGGATAGCGATCAGCACTCAAGCAAGCTGGCAAAGTCACTGAAAAAATGTGTTGATTGGTCCAAATTGGTCAATTCAACTTCTGGCAACTCAAATTCTTCTTCCGATGACACTCCAGTGGAAATTGGTAGCGGTACGGCTAGGCAAGGTAACAGTCAGCCCATGGGCGAGGTGAGCACTCAGCCAAAGCAAACGCCTAGCAGGTCCGCCAGAACGACGAAGAGGAACCATACTAAACGTTACGTGTCGACAGCGACAGCGACAGCGAAAATGCCCAATGAGTGCCCTGAGGTCACCATTATCATACCAAGCAGTTCTGCTTCTCGCATGAATGCGATAAATGATAAACTCACTCAGGACCTAATGGCCGGTATGGCTCTTGAGATGGGCAGTCGAATTCACGATACGGTAACAATTCTTCGTCGGGCTACGGCGAGTCTGAGGCAAATTAGGGAAACTTTGCGCAAATCGAAGCACATTGGCTCAGAGATGAGCGAACCAGCAACGCCGAGCGACCCTCAACTGAAGCAGCCCAAAAAAGCTGACGATGACACGGGCAAAGTGTTCGGATCTACCCAAGGCATTAAGGATATTAAGCAAAATGACAATGATTCAGATACTAATACATGAGCTTGTGAGTGCCACTGCCAAAAGGAAAAGCAACAAAAAAAAACTAAACTTTAAAACTGAGCAAAATACTAAGTAAAATTATGATTACGAGTGCACTTTCTATACACAGGCACACTAACGTCATTTGGTGTTCGGTGAGTGAGTGTGCAAGTGTGTTGAGTGCGTTACTATATAAATACATACACATATGTATATGTATATATATAGAGACGAACGTGTAAATGCGCTGAAAATTAACCTTAATAAAAGTCAACAAACATTAAGTTTTAATCAATGTATTTTAATCGTATGCAGACAGAGGTGTGGGCAAAAGGAAGAGTGGAGTATGCAGTGATATTATCTATGAATATATAAAATATGTATGGAATATACTTGGTATTTAGTATTACTAAACTCTTCTCGAGATACTCAAAAGAAAGATCAACTAAGTCGACTCGAGCATTTAGCATTTCTCAGGTCATATTAAAAAAAAAAAAATAAAATAAAAAAATAAAAAAAAAGTTATAAAAGAAAAAATTAAATACAAAATATGTAAAATTATATTTAAAAAATTTTAAATATAAAATAATAAAACACAAAATTAAATATTAAGAAAAGCAGAAATTTTGTCAACAAGAAAAATCATTGCCCAATTCTGTTCACATAACCTATTGCGTAGCATAAATAAAAAATGAGTTGGAGTGAGGGTATAGTCTAGTGGGGCATTCGTAACTAGATTATTTTTACCTGTTTTGTATTAAATATAACTTTCAAGATTGCTGCTCTAAGAAAATATCCAGCTAGTGAAAGCACTTAACTCTTCTATTATACAAATAAAAATATTTTTTAAAGACCTTAAAAGATCCAAATTATTTTTAAAATTCTAATTTACAATAGTTTAAAGCATTCTCTCCCAGAAAAAAAAAAGAAATATAATAAAAAAAAATTCGTCTAAAAAACAGAATTAATTTAAGATGTTGTTTTTTCCGTCTTGCCAAACCTAAGAAAAGAAAATGAGCGAAGCAACCATAAAAAACTCATTTGTGTAGCTAACGAGCATCCATTAGTCAAAATGGTCGGCACATTAGGCGCAACGAGACTTGCTGGAAAACAAAATACTTACACAAGTACAAACGCCGCCCAATCAGCCAATAAATAAGGCAATATATGAACGATAAGCATATACATATATACTACAAGAAATGTCTACCCATAACAATAATTCAAAATGGGCTTCCTTATGGCATCGTGTAATAGAAACCACCCACACACTAGACAACCAAATTTGGCCAATTTATTAAAAAAAAAAAAAACAAGCAGAAAATTGCCCAAGTAATGGCAAGAGCCAAGAGAAAAATCGATGGCAAAAAAAAATCAAATATTTTCGCTTAAAAATCGAAACTCAAATTGAACATCATGTAAATTGTCATATTTTAGCTTAGCAGCCAGCGGCATAAATTGCCAATTAAATAACCAAACATATGGCAAAAAAACGCAGAAGAAATTTATACATATGGTATCAAGTGTATCTCAACTAATTGCATATTGGTTGAAAGAGTGTGATAAATTCTATGCTGTTGTGTGACATAATATTAAATATTTAAATTTATGTTTATATATATTTTAAAATTTGCATGTTTAATTGTAATTTATTCTCTTATTTTATTAAAATATTTTAAGGTGTTTTACTTTTATTGAATAAGTCAAAATATTTGTAAAAAAATTAATATATTGAATTTCCCAAAAATGATGCAAAACTTTGATGTGAAAGAAATGTAAATGATTCTAGTCATCACAGAACATTTTTGTTTATGAGGTGTATTTTTTAATAAAAAATTTGCATTTTGTAGTTGTAATTTACATCAATATTTTGTTATTTATTGTATTTATTGTATTCAAAAATTGAATTGCACATAAATTTTCTATGTGCTGCCAAACATTGTGTTTTGTAAAGATAATATTTTTGTTTTATTTTAAAATTTTTAAACCATCAAGGAAAAATATTCATGAACTATATTTTTCCAAGAATATTTATAAATATATTTATTAATATATTTTTATCTTTTTTATCTTTATCATTTAATTTTAAAAACGTCTTGCATATTTATCTCAATTTATCTTAATTCCTGATACATATTAAAATAATTATCTACGCCTTAACATTATTATCTTTCTATATATATGCTAGCATTCTATCTAACCCCCCATAACTTTATTAATCAGCAAAAATTGACTTTTACTCGACCACAAGTTGGCTGCAATAATAATATACTTAAACTTTTTCAATTACCATTCTAGGCTTAGTGTTAAAATGAAAAATGAGCTTAAGCCACAAGCATCTACAAATGAATTGCATTTATTTCAAATATCACTTTAGCACGCATTCAATTCGCTAACAATTTTTCACCTGCTGCAAACTTTTAGCCCTTTAGCCAGCAGGTAGCTAATAAACAAACCTATTAAGTTGGTCTAATGCCAAACACTTTCACTTCTTGCCACTGCCCTTAATGCCCTGCACTCTTCCAGTTCCATCTCTCCCCTCTCTCTCTCTCTCTCTCTCTCTCTCTCTAGACTTGCTGCTATCGGGCGCTGCAATCGGCTGGTATTTTTATGCTGATTAGCTACGTTAACAATTTGCAGCACGCGAAACTATTTCAACAATTTCGATGGGGCAAGAACTTGTGGCATAAATCGCCGCAGCGCCAAAAGAAAAGAAGAGAATGTGGTCTTTGTGCCAGTGCTGCCAAACGCGGTAAGTTAGTAAAAAAAATTTAATAAGCCAAGTCCAAAGTCTGTGGAAGTATTCGTAATAGAGGCAAAAGTGCATGCGGCGCACACGCGACTTGGTAATATTAAGAAAATGCCAGCCATTAAAACCACGCACTCACACAGACACACCACATGTCCACACATACACACACACACACAAGCTTTATGCAGTGCTTGTTATAATGCAGTCAAGGACATTTAGAAGCGAAGGCAACCAAAAAGAAAATGCAAAATGTATGCAAAAAAGTGTATGTATATATATATATATATATATATATATATATATATATATATATATATATATATATATATATATATATATATATATATATATATATATATATATATATATGCCTTATATATATATATATATGTATGTATATATATATATATATATATATACGTATGCCATAACGGAAGTATCACAAAAAAAGGCAGAGAAAAAAAAAACAAAACTGAGAGTAAAAATATAAATGTCAAACGGAAATGACGAGAAAATAGTATGCAATAAAATATGCTCTACGCAGAGCGGTGCAGACGCCTGTGGTAATGTGGGCGGCAGGAAGTCGTATTCATATGTGGTTTAAATTGAGTTTCGTTTTTTTTCCTTTTTACATATTTTTTGTTTTTATCTATGTGTCTTTATGCCGCGCATCTGTGTGGGCAAATGGGAAACTTGTGTTTGCTACAAAATAGATTTTTTAATAGAGAGAAATGATAAAAAAAATGTTTGTAGAGCGCAGAGCTTTTTTATTTTTAAAGATTTAAGTATGCCCATTAATTTAGTTTCGTTTTTTTTTAGAAGTAATAAATAAGAGAATAAGAAAAAATATATATACAAATTTTAAAAACTTAAATAATATTTAAATTATTCTGAAAAAATGTCTATCAACTTAAAGACCCCAATTTTAAAAGACATAAAAAAACCATAAATTATAAAAAAAAAGTATTTTATTTAAGCGAAACTCGGCCACTTATTCAAAACATTATTTTTGTCTTTTATATAGTAACCATATGTCTTTTTTTTTAAATAATTATGAAAGTAAGCAAAAATATATTTATGAAAAAATATTTTAAAATATTATATTTATTTATAGAATAATTAAAAATATTATATAGTAAATATTTTTTTTTTGTATAAATATGTTTTCCCTTACTTTAATAAATATTAGTTATTAACCATGCATATAATTTTTATGCATGTCCCTAAATACTATTAAAAAAAATTAAATAACATTTGTCTGTATTATGGAATATTAGTTCCAAAAACAGTAAAAGAAAAACAGTATTTAAAAAAAATATATATATTTATTCTTTCTTTTTGGTGTTTTGAAATTTGTTTGATTTTTTTTTTTCATTATAATGATTATCCTTTTTTATATTAACTCACTGGATGATTTTGCATTTATTTTTCGGATAAATAAATTCTAGATTTATTTATATAAAAATAGTTTCTCAAATAAGTGTAGATTTATATTATTTAGCTTTATTTCGTGTAGGAGAAAATATATTTATATATTCAAATATAGTCATATATATTTACATCAAGAATTCCTCTAAAAAACTTCAAACATTTCTCTGCTCTATTATGTAATTGGAATTCCAGCCAACAAAAAAAGAGCTCTATTCACACGCTTCGCTTGGCCACTTTTTGCATATAATATTTTTCGCTTTTGCCATGCATAAAATCATAATATATCTTTCAACTACAAGTCTTGCGACTGCGAACTGAATCAGCTCACAGCAGCGAGTCAGAGCCAAGGACTCTTGGCACTCGCATGCACAGAGGGAGATAGAGAGGGCGTACATTGGGCCAAAACGATAAGTGACAAACATGTAAGGCGAACAAATGTGTATCTCAAACACGAGTGGGGCAGGGCGAAGGACGAGGAATCTCCTGTCTAACAACGGGAGATGCACATCTGTCAGATAAGTGCGGAGAGCAATTTCTGGCCCGCAGGTGACAAGTTAAACGTCTTGTAAGCATTTGCATTTCAGTTTTTCAAAAAAAATAAAATAAATAAAAGAAAAGAAAATACAAAAAAGAAAAATAAAGATAATAAATAAAATGTATGGAGTAGATATACCAAGCTCTCTTCTATGATAAAAACAAATTTGCTAAAAATAAATAAATAAATAGCTAAAGGAAAAAAAACGGGAGAGGGAAAGAAAGAAAGCCAGCTATGGCAAAAGGCACATCCTTTATCTGCAGTTCATTTCGAGGACATCAAAAGGGTTTCTCTTGCCGCTCTTCTTGTTGTTGTTGTTGTTGTTGGTCATGGCTTAAAGCATATTTGATTATGTCATGAAATATGCTGAAGGATTCAGACGCCTTGTTTGCCAACCAAAAGATAAATTTAAGAAATATGCAAATATACCAAAGGCCTAACACACGTTAAGAAAAAGTGTTTGAAGACCTGCACAAAATTGTTATGATAACTAATTTTAATATGAGCAATTTCAGCTCGGTAATATTTATGCATAGGCAATTGAAATGCCTCAATATGCTTTTCTCATTGCGTCTAATGGCTAAAGTAAATGCTGTGCTCATCTGCATGCAAATGTTTATCATATTTATTGTACAAATTGTATTGCAGAATATGTTAATTCTTGGTTATTTATAAATTTCTAACAATAGTAATTTTGCACAACCATAATTGAAACAAAAGCCAAATAAATTCGTTAAAAAGTATTAAATTAAATGAATATATGAATTTACACAAAACTATTTTCTATTGCTTCAGAAATCAAATAAAAATGTTTTGATATATTTTAAAATTCGAAAAGAAAAAGATTTTTAGAATTTGAGTATTTCGATCAACTTGAAAATGTATTTTTATATAGTATATCAAATATATTTCATGTATTATCTAATAATACATAATATGGGTTATATACATATACATATTTATTCATTTATTTTTATTTTTATTGTTTTATTCATTTATTTTTTAAATATTTCTTATTGTTTTCAGTTTATTATATATAATAAGCGTAAAGAAATATACAGAAATTATTGGCAGTTCCTGAACAGCTAATTCATATATTTTAATGGCTGCTTTCAAAAGATCTGAGTGAATAAATATGAACAAAAACTTTATTTAAATACTACTTCTTGCTCAAGTTTTAATAAACCAAATGTTATTGATTGCTCTTACGTCGACTCCCGTGTTGGTCACTTAATATTCAATGTCCATCGAATGTATAAATACAATTCCATATCAGCACAGTCGCTTGACGCTTAATATATATTATTATTTTAATACTTTATATGAATATACATAATTAAAGGCACTCGTAATACTTCCATAATCTGACCTTATCAGGGCATGCACCCCCATAGAGCGTCTGCCTCTGGCCGCAGCGCTCAATCAATTAATCATTGAGAAGCCCATTGAAACAAGCTCATTAAATTATCAAAGTACTTACCCTTTGAAGGTATCTCGGCTCGAGTGGGCGTGGCAGTCATCATTAAGAGCACTATGGCCACGATGTTGATAATGTGTAGAGCAATGCCCGCCAAACGCCCATTGGTAGTGGGGCGTGCCCGCTCATGTCGTAGTGCAACGAGTCCAAACATTTTTGCGATAAATCTCTGAAATGGGCAATAGGCGAAATTGTACACGAAAATGCCAAAAACACTTGATTGGGGTTGAAGGTGGGTCGAGGTGGGGTGGATTGAGTAAGGTTAGGGTGCACGCACGCTGCGGCATTAGGTGCGGCTCCAACTGCACTTGGGAACGACGCTCCCGGCGCAGGCAGCCCAACAAACAGTTTCACCTTTAATCACTTAAATGGCGCGTAATCATCAGCAACAACAACAACAGCAACAACATTGCAATCAACACCAGTGCCATTGAAATTGAGCGTCATGATGTTGTCGAGCCTGATGACGTGCGGGTTTGCCAGCACTTAACGGTAAACGTGGAAAATGTAGGCGTCTTCTATAGACCCCGCACCCACTCCACGCTCTCTATCAACCGCCATCGGACCGGATCCAGATGCGTAGCGTTTTGCGAGTTGAAGTCAAAAACTTTGTTGTCCCTTGCCCTCGGTTAGGGTATTCATACTATGCGATTAGGTGTGTAGCACTAGACTAAGTTAAATTAAAAGGTTTAGTTTACAATATAGATCGATTTTCTAGATGTCTCTGAAAACCTGGACTTTAATACAAATCAAACATTTATTTAAAAAAAAACCTTTTTTTATAATTCCAAAATATAACAATATCAATATATATCGTTATAATTAGTTAATTATATTAATAAAATTTATTGTTTGATTATTTGATAAAATTTTAAACTTAATAATATTTTATACTATTTGCTGTACAAAATGCATAGAATTTTTAATTATTGAATTAATTTTGCCTTTCAAAGATGCCTTAATAAATTTTAAAATATAATAATAAAAGTATTTTAATTTTAATTGGCCAATTTTAAATGATTTTTCTTAAGCCCATCAATATTTTTAAAATATTTTCCCATTTCTATTTAACTCAGTTTTTATTAGAAAACAAATATCTTCCCTATTTAAATTTAGAAGAGTATTCGAAATTCATTAGAGTTCGCCTTGCTGTTGTTGCTACATAGTTCGGCTATAGCTTTCTGACTTTGCTAACGTTTGTTTGTTTGTTTTTGTTGTGCCGGAAATGGGGTCTGAGTGGGGACTCAGCATGGCGGAGGCACGGACAGTTAGGCTGTCGTCGAGTTGGCCAAGTAGATTTTGAGGCGTTGTTTTGACGCGCGTTTGCCGCGCGGTTGGTGGCTGCGGCGGGTGGGCCTTGGTGCCTCGACGAGGCAACTTTGTTGTTGCCGTCTAGATTAAGTTGAGACAATTAAATGAAATATGCTTAGACAGCATTTAGACAGTAATTTGATTTTGTGCTTTGCCTTTGATTGTTCAGCCTTCACATTTTGCGATGCGGCAGCTGCGCGGGCTGCAGGGGTGGCGACTTAAAGTCTTTGAAAATGTTTGCGGCATTCCAAGAGAACTTATTGAAAGTTTTAATTCGAATAATGATTAACATGTCCAGCTGTGTGTCTATCTCTTGCGTTTGATTGAGTTTGAAAGAATAAATATGGGAGAAAAAAGCAACCAAATAATAATAATTATTAAATGCATTTAATAACGTTAAATTATTAATATAAATAAATGTTTTCTAAATTGATTTATTTAATATTTCGTTAAAGTTTTTTTTTACTTTTATAATTTTATTTATTTATTTTTTCCAATAATAAATCGTTATATTAATATAAAATTAAAAATAAATTTTCACTGGATAATAGACAATATTATTTTAAAATTATATACAAAATAAAAATAAAAGTAAATAATATATCACTTTATAAAATTTAAATTTTTTATTCATAATTTCTTCCATTAACAACATTTTTTTGGTAAAATTTATTAAATATGCATACATGTATTTATTTTAAAGCATTTTATATAATTAACACAATATTTTTAAATTAATATATTTGATTTAAAGTAAAATAAAAATTGTTTTATACATATTAAAATTTTCTTGACTTGATTATTTATTTTCAACATTCATAAATTGCTTAAATAAATTTTGCTTTAAATTCATTTCTTTATCTCTCAATGCTTCGATAATTTGCTGTTTGTGTGCAACAAATGTTAAGCCATAAATCGAGCCAACTTCTTGGCAGAAACATAAAGAAAAAGTTTTAATTGTTTGCCGTTCATTTAAAAGGCAAAGAAAAACTATGAAACACGAAAAAAGCGCTTGCAGACATATTTCAGTTGTCTTCAATTTGCGACGTCAAACTGTCGACGAATGTTTTTTGTGTGTGTTTGTTTGCAGAGCTCGAATCAAGTTTGACAAATGAAATGATTACACAAAGTAAACACAAAACACGTTGAACAAACCACCTGTCAGACAGCTGGCAGCACAAGAGAAACGAAAGCAAAACAAAAGGAAAAAAAAAACACTGGCCAAAAAATTTGCCGAGAGTGGGGCAAAACAGCCAACGGGCAGCAAAAGCGACAGCTGCAAACATGGCAACATTTTACTAGCGGAAAGCCAAAGGAATATTATAAGCAACAATAACAACGACAACAACAACAGTGGCAAGAGGGATAAACGACAGCCGGCAGCCAAAATGCCAAAACCGAAGCGAACCGCATCGCATCGCAGCGCAGCGCACTGCAGCGCGCCCGAATGCCAACAAAATGGCAATGGTAACACTTCCGCTTCCGGCGCTGCGGGCGTTGTCGACGTCGTTGTTGCACAGTTGGCAAAACGTTGCACGTTGAGCAAACTGTAGTCAAAGGCGACGCGCCAACAGGCAACAGCAACAGCACCAAGGACGCTGCGACGGACCAACAACTGGCGGAACACAACAAAGCTTGTTAGTGCGGCTCCCCGTAGCGTTGACGAAAACAACAACAACAAATGCAACAATAACAATTTTTGGCAACCTCAAGGTGTCTACTGATGGACTAAGGCATCCCCTATATTTTAAAAGAAATTTATTGTGGTTCCTTTATCATTTTTATTGTATTGTTCTAAGCATAAGTCGAATGTGAGTTGAGAATTTTCTGTAAGTATCTTTTTGTTACGCTGAGCTTCAACCTTCACCTATAAAGAGCTCAGTAAATAGTTGTATATTAAATTATAAACATTTATATTTAAATATATACAAATTTATTTATTCCAAACTATTATTAAAAATATTA
Organism: Drosophila repleta; assembly: GCA_018903745.1. Lineage (NCBI taxonomy): Eukaryota > Metazoa > Arthropoda > Insecta > Diptera > Drosophilidae > Drosophila > Drosophila repleta. Next base: position 175,287 of record JAEIGN010000737.1, read on the forward strand.
AAAATATATTTATTTACAAAAACAATGTTGAAAGCAATACAAAATGGTATTTACAATATTTAAATATTTAAAACAAAAACAAATATTTAAAATATAAAAAATATGAAAAATATTGAAAATATATAAATATATATGCAAACAAATATATATATAAAATACAAAATATATGTGAAATATATAAAAATTAATAAAAAAAAATTTTAACAAATTTTTTTAATAAAATATAGAAAAGTAATTTAAATATAAAAAAATATTCAATATGCAAAAATATATTTAAAGTTTAAAAATATATTTTTAGAATAATTTACACATTCTTCAAAGAAAAATTAAAAACTAAATTATTTTTTATAAAATTCAGAGCTCAATAAACTTTATTTTATTTTATTTTATTTTCCTAATAATTTCATAGTAGAAACATTTTGAAAAGTATTTGATTGTCATATGAATTTTATAAATTACTCGAATATTTGTTTTAGCAATTAAATTTTTAAAATAATAGATTTATTTTTAAGCGATTACAGTCATAGAAAATTATCTACAATTGCATTTAGTTCAGACGTTTGCCTAAAAATATCGATTATTATATGTTTCTCTCTAATCCTATATTAATTCCAAAATAAAAATTCTTTCTTTCTAGATTTTCCCATAAACAAACAAATTTGCAAGAAAAAATACATTAATAAAGCTCTAAAATTAAAATTGCCACACGAACATATTTTATTCCACCTTAAAGTAAGCTCATTCAGCTGTGCATTTTATATGCAGGGTATGAAAACAAAAGACCCTTGGGCTTGACGTAGGTAAAAAAAGGGGACTCAGACATAAACAATGGCGACGAAACGTACAAAAAATTTTAAACGCTTTTAATATTAAAGCGTGGGGATAGAGACACAAAAGCGGCTGAGACGCAAGAGCTCAGCACCACAGCTGAAACAGCCAACAAAATGCAACACGGCAGGAGCAGCACCGGCAGCAAAAATAACAACAATCTGCGGTGGCATGCAAAGAGCCGCGACTGCATAAAAAATACCTGGACAAAATATTAACAAGAAAATGCAAAAATATACAAAAATATATAAAATGGCAAGACGAAAATTCAATACTCTTGTTAAGTACCTGCGTGGGCTAGCAATATAATTGACTTGTGTGTAGAAAGTATAGAAAAAAAAATAAATAAAAAATAAAATAAAAATTAGAACTTATATTAGATATTAAGCATAAAGTAGAAAGTAATAATAAAAAAAAAAAAAATAAATAAAAAATAAAATAAAAATATAGAACTTATATTAGACATTAAATATAGAAAACATATATCGGTATGATTTTGAGAAATCTGGCTCGAAATTCATAAATATAATTTTATATAAATATAATTATTTGCAGGAAGCGAGAAGCATAACTCAATAAAGTTCAGTTAAACAAAATCAGAGTTCAGAAAAAAAAACAAATTTTCCGCTCAAAAGCATTAATTGTTGCCAAAAACAGGAATTTTTAACTTGAATGAAACTATTAAAAGTCGATCGAAAGTCTTGCTCTATAAGGTTTATTAAGGTTTGCCAGCCAGGTTTCAAGGTTTTTTAAAATAATTAAATCACAAATATTATTTAGTTTAAAAAAAAGCTCATTAGAAAATAATAATTTATAAAAAACTAAAAAAATCTTAAATAACTCCGAAATTTTCACAATTTCACTCCAATCAAGTTACTTAGCTTGATTAGTTGACAGCTCACAAAAAATTTGTGAAGTATTTATAATAATATATATTTCTTAAATATCTGTAATAACTATATTATATATATATATTATATATTATATATAGGGTATCAATGTAAGGAACGAATATATTTATATATATGTACATATGTATAAATAAATTCTAAATTTGATCAAGCACTTTTATGGCTTTCTATTCAAAATAAAGCCAAGCCTCTCACTATTTAATTCCATTAATGAGTCAGCTAGCTAATTCACCCCTTAGACCATCTACTTATCAAGCATAAATATTTGAAATTCCTGCACTTTTTCAGCTTCACACATTTTGTGGCATTATTTACAGGCTCCCTGCACATAGAGTATATGGCAATAAAACAATACACAAAATCTAGAGCTAAAGCCAGTGCTGGAGTGCGCAGCAAAATTCCTCAAAACAAGGACCTTCTGCTGGGACTGGGGTACACGGCGCGACTCTCAAGTTCTGGTTGTTGTTGCCTCTTCGTGACGAAAATATTTCGCTTAACTGGATTTTCAAATATTTATTGCAACAAATTATTTTGCTGGTTACAAGTCTTGCCGGTTGCCGGCTGCCGGCTCTAACCGACGTGACGCCCACCAGCCCCTAACGCCTGAGCGTGGTTTTTATGGCCATTTAGTTTGTTTCGTTGCATTGCCTGGATTTGCCGTTGAGTATTTGTCCTCCCTTTTCCCCCCTTTTCGCCTCATTCTTTTACCACTACGACTTTTTGCACAATTGCCAACAAATTAGGGTTTCGCAAACACACATAAATATGCATTTAAATGCATTCTATTTGACGCAACAACAAAAAATTACTAAATAATTACGAAAAATGAAATTGTGGTTTTTTAATTGCAGTTTATAAGAATTTCGTTATAACATTTAAAGTGCAATTAGGAGAAATTAAATGTGGATAAAAAAAACTATAATGTGTATAAAATAATTTTAGAAAAGTTTAGTATTTAAATTATATATACTAATAATAAGACTTTAGTAAACAATATATATTTCTATAATTATAATTATAATAATTATAATATAATTATAATTATATATGAATATTATAATTATTTTAATAGATCAAATAATTTGCTGATCTTCTAAATATTTCTCTTATCTTAAGTTAAAATATTACAAATCAGGCCATTTTAAATTGTTTTGAAATAATTTTTTTTTATTATTATTAATTTGATAAATTTATTTTATTCTATTATTTGATGCAAAATATTAATATTTACTTATCACTTCGTATATTTGTTTTAAAATGAAGAAAAGTTTCGAATTTCATTATTTTTTTATTACAATAAATATTTAAAAAACAGATCAGTCGGTATGCCTCAAAGTCAAATATATAATACGATAACTTTTTTACTATGGTGATCTTTATTTAATCTTTGTTTTATTTGCTTTATTTGTTTTATTTGCTTCTATAGACTTCTAAGGAATTTCTATTGAGTATCAATAAAAATGATTTTCCTCAACAAGTGCAGATCGAGTTTGAATTATTATTAAGGGCTTAATAAATAAAAGAAATATTTTTGAATCTCGCCTAGGCCTAGTTGTACTATATTGAATTATAAAAATATTTCCATATTTAATATATATAATCCTAATCTAATTATTATGCCCAGTTAATCAATATAAACTTTTTTTTCTATACATCAAAAATTGAAACTCTTCTGCTTAGCTTTTAGCTTGTCTTGCCTATCCGAATCACATTCTTGTAAATCAACTTTCCACGTTATCAGAAAAAAAAACAATCATCAACCAAACAGTATTCTTTTTTGATTGCAATGGACAGATCAACTGAGACAGAGAGAGATAGTGAGCCAAAGAGAGAGAGAGAGAGAGAGGTAGTCTACATAAAAACAAAAACAAAACACCTACTCGCTGCTGTTGAGGTTGATTAACGGTGTCTGGCCGGCACGACGCGTCTGCTGCAATTGCTATGCTCTGAGAGTGTGGGACAAATAACGGTTGGGCAAAACTTTCACTGGATGCGTTCAGAACTTTTGTGAAGAGGGCTGCCACTGGCTGGCAATTGACAATGACAATGACAACGACAACGACGATGGCGATAACAGTAAAAACAACGCGACGAACAACATTTCGTGTCAAATCGTTTGCCAGCGGTAAATGGAAAGAATATAAAAACACGTCAACAACTCGCGAAACAACGGCACAAACGCGCGCGCCTCTACAGTTAGACAGTCAGTATTTCTTTTTTTTTTTGGTAAAACGGCGCGAATACTGAACGCCGAACCATCCGCACAGAAGGAAAACCGATGTACGACTAAATGCCAACGGCGTTGACTCGATTGGTGGAACGCCTGTGCCGAGCTCAACGCTTCGCTCCAATTCGTTCGCTGCTCGGCTCACATTCGGCTTTTCGAACTTCGAAACGGCTTAAGCAAGAGCACGAAACGAAGAGCGCCACTGGAAGTGTTCATTTCACTCGAAATGAATTTCTATGCGAGTGTGAGGCAGTGCGTGCGGGTGCGTGTGTGTGTGTGCCTGTCAGAATAGTGGCTGAACGACTCGAGGCGAGTGCCCGTGAGGCTGTCAAGTGTTTGGTTTAGTTGCTTAGTGCGTTGATAGGCGCGCTGGGCGCTAAGCACGCGGCGCCGACAAAGTTGATTGGTTGCCTTTTGGCCTCTGCTGCCAGCGTCTGAAGCCTTTACATTCCCGTTATGAAACGCGAAGAGGAATTAAGAGCTTCATAGCAAATCGAACAGTAATTTATGCAGTCCAGCCAAATGGTGCAGCAAAAACTGAAGACCGCAGGGTGTTTAGTTTTAAATGAAGATTGAAATTATAATTTGTTAAAACTAAAAATTGAATTAAAAAAATTTAAAATATTTTCATAGAGTTTGGAAAAGTGTTCACTTTCAAAATCTCATTTATATATATTTTTTTATTCACAAAGAGATTGTACATTAATTAATATAAAAAAAATGCATGTTTTAAATAAAGTTAAAACATGATTAATAAATAATATAATAATAATATTTGTTTATTTTAAAATGCTCTTTTAAGCTTTCAAAAAGAAAAGAAAATGTGTATGATTAAAATTATATATTTCCACATTTCAAAAAGATATTAATAAACTATATTATATTTAATTACATATATTTAAAAGAAATTGGTGACAAATTGAATATTTTCTTTAAAATAATTTCGAGAAAATGAAAATGAGTATTTTGCTAATATGAATTAAATATATAACATTCTCGATTTGACATTATCTCTCTGCATATTTATTTATTTACATATCTAGCTCTCTATCTTTATATAAATCTATCATCTGAATATATACATATCTATCAATTTTTTAATATTCTGCTCATGCTTTGTGTATCTAAAATTTTCAACGTCCCTTTAAAAACGGCATCAAAAGATGCTTTCATTTTTCTAAGCTTTCCCAACATTCAACTAGTTCAGCTCAACTACCTGAAACCCTACTCAGCTATCTGCTCCTCAGCTTCACTATTAACAACATCAACCTTGAACAGCAAAGCCACTCTTCACATAGTCAAATTAACACGCAGACTCTAAAAAAAAGGCTACAAAAAAGTAACTGAATAAATTGGCTTATCTTTAAAAGCACACAAAACTTGTTGTTGTTTTTGTTGTTGTCTAACTCTTTGTGCTAAGTAAATGTCAAAACCAGTAACCAACAACAATAGCAGCAAGCAGCGGCAACAGCAGCAACAGCAAGTGGCAAAACGGTCAACCACAATAAAATTATTCCACATACGCAACGCTGGCTGGCTCCTGGCATCATTTAGATAAACATAGTTGAAATAAAAAATATAAACTTCAGGCCAAAGGCTACACAACTGACCAAAGGCTAAGCTGGTCGTTTCTTTTCTACTTAAATTTTCTATAAAACTTAAATTATACAACATTAAAATTAAAATTTTAAAAATTCAAATTAAAAAAAGAAGTAATTATAAAAAAAAAACACAAAAATATAATAAATGAGAATTTGAATTATAAAAAAAAAACACAAAAATATAATAAATGAGAATTTGAAGATATATTTCGTATATACATAGATTTTATATCATAAATTTATCATCAATCAAAATAAAGATTTTTATATATTATTCATAAATTTTTATGTATTACACTTAATTTATTTTTTTTTTAAATTCTTTTTAAATATTTTTCTAATAAGATATGTAATATACAAAATAAAAAAATAAATAAATATATTTTATATATAAATGTGTAAAATACATTTATTTATATATATTTTTTAATTTTCTCTATATATTATCATATTATATATTATGGAGAATTACGTTATATACATATAAATATAAATACAGTATATAAATAAGTATCTAACAATATATATTTAAATTCTTAAATGATAGAAAAAAAAAAAAAAAAACAATAAATACACATGTACATAAATTTCGAATTTGTATATATATATATATATATTATATAAATGGCTAATATATCATATTTATTATATATATATCCAAATCTTGAAGGGACTGAAATTTTTGTCTGCCGGGCCGAGCGGCATGCGGCAACAATTTAAGCTCCCGTTCTCTTGACCATCATTTTTCACCCGCAACAACGGAAAATTCTTTCGTGTTGATGACGACGACGATGATGATGATGGCAACCAAAACGTTGACAAACGTCACAGCTTGAGGATTATGAGGCGGACGAGGTGTTAGAAAAAGGTCAAACTGAGTGAAACTGACCCCCGTTGATAAAAATTTAATACTTGTGTGGGTATATCTATGTGTCTGTGTCTGTGTCTGTATGTGTGTGTATTTGGGTGTTTATTTCAAATCCATTTTAAAGCGCATTAACAAAGGTTATTTTGTATTTAGCACAAAATGTGTCTATTTATGGGAAAAACTAAAATATGAAGAAAACTAAAAAGTTGTTTGGGTAAAAATTACTGAGAAAAAAAATGCTTTTATATAACATATTTAATATATAAGTACAATGTTAGTTATATATAAGTTTTCAAAAAGATCTTAAAATGCTACAAATTATAAGAAATATAGTGCATAGGAAAATATTATTTGTTATCTTAAAATATCTTAAATTCTAATTATATAAACATAATTTAATTATTCACAGAACTTAACACAAAATTATAAAACGTTTAATTTCTTTCTAAATATTTTTCCAAAAAATATTGATAGTAATAATATATTTTTTATTTTTCTTTAATCAGTAATAATAAAACTAAGAGTTTTTTTTTTAATTTTTATATTATTAATATATTATTTTTGTTTATTATTAAAACATCGAATATTTTTTTTTTTCAATTTTGATTAGAAAAATACTTAATACTCAAGTTGAATTATAATATTAAAATAAATCATTTTCGTTTTTAATTTTTTATATATTTATATTTAAAATATAATTCATTTAATTTCAAATTATATTAAATTTCATATAATATTTAATTTATTTAGCACAAAATGTGTCTATTTATGGGAAAAACTAAAATATGAAGAAAACTAAAAAAGTTGTTTGGATAAAAATTACTGAGAAAAAATGTTTTATATAACATATTTAATATATAAGTACAATGTTAGTTATACATATGTTATTAAAAAGATCTTAAAATGCTGCAAATTTTAAGAAATATAGTGCATTGGAAAATATTATTTGTTATCTTTAAATATCTTAAATTCTAATTATATAAACATAATTTAATTATTCACAGAACTTAACACAAAATTATAAAACGTTTAATTTCTTTCTAAATATTTGTCCAAAAAATATTGATAGTAATAATATATTTTTTATTTTTCTTTAATCACTAATATTAAAACTAAAAGTTTTTTTTTAATTTTTATATTATTAATATATTATTTTTGTTTATTATTAAAACATCGAATATTTTCTTTTTTTCAATTTTGATTAGAAAAATACTTAATACTCAAGTTGAATTATAATATTAAAATAAATCATTTTCGTTTTTAATTTTTTATATATTTATATTTAAAATATAATTCATTTAATTTCAAATTATATTAAATTTCATATAATATTTAATTTAATTTATTAAAAATACTTAGCAAATAATTAAAACCTAAAGAGATTAAAATAAAAATAATAAATTTGTTATTAAATTGAATGCTAAGAAATTCTCAATTTTCTTTTTTTTTAGTTCCATCAAGTAAAATATTTATTGAAATATTAATCTAAGACAAACAGTACATGAGTGTACGAAAATATACTTCAATAGTTGGATATCCGAGTGTCTATTTCTGTTTGCATTCCAGTTGAGATGCGAAAGCAAACGTAAACGCAGATGCGCCTGGAGCTGTCAATCGTGTTATTTGTGTGAGCCAATTCTCTAAATCGAAACGAAATGCAGCAAAGCATTCGCTAACAAATCCTCTTTGACTGCAAAGCTGTGTAACCTGCTGCTGCAGCCCCTCCCCATCCCCTGCTAGAGTCTCTCTCTCTCCGCGGAGCCTGCCTCTTCTACTCCCTCGCCTTGATGCCTTAAGAGCTCGCTGTGGATTGTCATTTAGCTGTAAGAAACGACACCCGAAAGTGCGGGCATTAAATGAAAGTTGCACTTTTCTTCCTCCTCTTCTTCTTCTTCTTCTTCTTCTGCTTCGTCTTATTTGTCTGCTTTTGGCCTTATTTTCGTAGCCAATTCTTTGCTTCTCCTTGTGCTTCTTCTTGTTCTTTTTTGTTATCCACAATTGGCGTAAATTGCAAGCGCATAAAAAAGTGTTAAGTAGACGGAATGGGAAATTGAGGGTTGCATTTCTCTGCTGCTGCTGCATAATAGCGCCCAAGTGCCAAGTGTCAATTGATTTCTGGGCATGTGGGCGTGGCACACAGTGTGTGTGTGTGTGTCTTTCGCTGAAAGCGCATTAGCTGCGACACACACACACACATACAAAACAAAGCTGATTGCATTAAAAGCGCAAATTGCTGCCAAAATTCAAGAGCTCAGCAAATACAAAAAAAAAAAGGAATAAAAATTGTTTAAAAAAGAAAATTTAAGCCAAGCTGCTTAGCGAAAACAAACAAAAAGTGAAACAACAATATAACTGAACTCATTTATATGGCCCAAACAGCTACCAAAAGCTGGACAAGTACTTAGTACAGCTGCAACACACACAGACGATGTCCATCTCCCTCTCTCTGTCTCTCTATCTTGGCTAACAGCACTCTGAACTGTTTTGGCCAGACTTCTGTTACATTTGCCTTATGCAAAGCTTTGCTGCTCTTAACTTGTTTTTTACCTTAACACAAATTGATTTTAGCCCGAATGCAGTTAAAGTACGGTCATTAGCAAAAGGTTGGCCAAATGACAAATTAAAGCGGCTATTGTTACGGTTTTATTGGTTGCAGTTAACTGAATTTAAATTAGACAACTTTACATTTCTTTACATTTGTAATCCTAAAATATAACTGAAGAAATTAATGTATTTTATTTATTTTTATTATTATTTTCATTATTATTATTACTATTAAAGTAAAAGATTTGTTTAGTATTATAAAAAAACTTAATTAAATATATTGTAGAATTTAAAAATATTTTTTTCTACTGCAATCAAAATTTGTTTTTTTTTTTTATTAAAACAGTTTCTTAAGGCGTTTCATTTAGGTCAAATCATCTATATCCGTCACTGTCACTCCCTGGCTTCCTCTTCCTCTCCCTCTCTCTGCTGTACACATATCGCATATTCTATATATCATTCGTTTTGTGCATGGGAAAAAAACTCTCTTCAAACTCGTATAAAAATAAATCTGTGCAACGTTTTGTGCGGACATAACCCACACTCAAATAAATCAGTTTAATGTGTACTTAATATTTGCCATTAAGTTTTTATTACTTTTCTGTGCTGGGCCGCAGCGTAGCTCCAAGCAGCTGAACAGGTACATAAATCGGGTTAAAAACACCGTTAAACCAATTTAGGTCACACACTCACCCACACACAGGCACATGCACAATAAAATATGTCAATTGGTTTGGCACTGCAAATAAACGATTTGCGTTTAATTTGTGACTGTGCGAAGAAGAGTTTTCTTTCGACTCATTTTATTTTCTCTTTTTCACAGGATGTTTCATTAAAATGGCAATACTTAGATAGAATGGATATATGGATATATATATGACTGACTGGAATATATCTTAACATATTCAAGCTTTCTATTGCCTTGGCCAAAATTAATTTTTCTTGATTTTAAATTCTGAAAAAAATATATTGTTATAAATATTCTTTATTTTTTATAAATAAAAAGTAAAAAAAATAAAAAATAAAACTAAGACTAATTCAAATCGTTTTAAACGTAATAATATATTTGTTTATTTTTAATCATGTGTGATTTAAGTTCAATATAAATTTATTAATATTTTCTGTTAATATATTTATTCCATTCAATATAAATTTCTGCCCAGCTTATACAGTTAACATAAATTTGTTTTTTTTTTTTTAAACTAAAACTGGATTTCATACAAACTTTTTTAAATTTTGGTGATTCTAAATTTCGACAGCATTTCGAAAATAGTCAGTAGCTAGTCAAAAACTAATTCGCAACTGTCTTTAAAAGCCAAGCTACTTAAAGTGTCAAATGCTATTGTCTGGCATCGGAGCACGGAGCCCTTCGCATCTACCTGGCCCGATGTTTGCTGAGCTGCTACGTGATTTATGCAACGGTGATTAGTGGCACAAATCAATGAAGGCAGCCATAATTGTGGCAACGTTCGGCAAATCAATTGTACACACAGAGCGCCGACTGGCTGGCGAAGCAACAGGAAACGTCAAACACTTCAGATGGCAAAAACAATGTGCTCAAGTGGCATGTGGCAGGCGGCGTGTGGCAGGCGGCACAGCATGCAGTGCATGGCATGTTGCAGACATGTGGGCGTGCCGCATGGTACTATTAGCAACATGTGTGGCTGCCATTGTTATCATTGTCATTGTCCACGACAACAGCAACAACAACGACAACAACAACAACAACAACAACAGCAAAGTCAAATACCACAATACATTGCCAACTACAACAAATAATATCGCAAAATTCTAATGCTAGCGACATTGATGACCGCAGCCACTTGCTTGACTTGCAGCACAGCCACGCCATCAACTATTGAAATATGTGAATTTTATGCAGCGTTGCTCAAATATCTCCACACTATTTGACTAAATATTATAATGACTTTTATTATGTTGTTAAATTGACGTCAAACTATGAGAAATTTATGTAGATAATCTTATTGAATTTAACAAATAAGAATCATTATTATTTTTAATTATTAATTATTTTGAATTTTAAATTACCTTTAAATAAATTTTATATTATTATTATTTTTATTATTAATTATTTTTATTTATAAATTTCAAGTTATTAATTCTTTTTAGTTATGAACTATTTTTAAATTTTGTTTTTTTTTTTTTAAATATGAATTACTTAAAATTTGGAAATATTATTTATAGTTACAATACTAATTATTTTTCATATTTAATGATTGTTAATTGTATATATATTTTTAATTATGATTATGTTTAATTATTAATTACATTTAATTTATTTTTAATTAATAATTCTATTTTTTTTTATAATTTATAATTTTTTTATAATTTATGCAATTTTTTGATATATAATTTTATTTGTTATTATAAATTTTTTTTAAATTATTAATCATTTTAATTTTTGATGATTTTCAACTGTAAATTTTAAAATTTCATTATTTTTAATTTTTAAATATATTTATTTATAATTAGAACAATTATCAAAAACATTTTTAATAAAGAACTAAAGCGAGAGATAGATAAAAAGAAAAAAATTAAAACTCTTCGAGAGCTAGATTATATTGGAGTTTTCATATCATCTCTTCAATCTTCGATAGTTTTCAGCTCACTTTCTCATTAATTTAATAATTCGCAAGAAGCATCAATAATTTCTTCCAATTTATATTTCATATACTATTGGCTGTCTCAAACTGCATTGCTTTATGTTTCAATGGGAGCTCCTTTGTTTTGAGTAAAACTCATTGGCTGCACTCCACAGTGCGGGGGAGCGAAGTGGTGCACTTCATGCATAAATTAAACAACGCCAAGAGTCAAATCGAGCCCACTGAGTGGGCTTTCTTGTGTTCGGCTGCAGGTTGGCTGCATTAGCTGTTGGTGTTGTTGAGCAAGCGTGCATGTTTCCTATTATCGATACACTCTCAGACATTATCAACACACACATACAAAGAGAGAGAGAGAGAGAGAGAAAGCGAGCAAGCTCGACGTTGGCATGCATAAAACATGTATCGACAGTGTGGCAGCAAATTGAATCAATAATATCCAATCATGGGTTAACAATGCGAATTGATTTCTAGCTGCCATGCCACATGGGACACATGGGATGCGTTTTCTGGGCGAGGCACCTAGGCTCCAGGCCCTCAGACATATGCAAACAAGCCAGACAAAAGATAATAACAACAACAGCAACAACAATAACAAGAACAACAATTGGCAGCCACTCAGCGAAAAGCACCTGCATGCAATCACCCTCTCTGCTCAGCTCTGCTCTGCTCAGCTCTGCTCTGCTCGTCTTAAGTGCTCATGTAAATATTAATTAAGTTTTGGTTTTTGTGTTTTTGTTCTGCTAGCCACGTGGACATCCTTGCATCCGTGCATCTGTTTTGATCAGAAATATTATTATATTAGTCGCCTAGTTAGTTGCTGCCTGCCTTCGGCTTTTGTTTAATCAATTTAGCTAAAAGCTCCGTTCGGGCTTCTCCACTTAATTTGTTGACAAAAAGTCGAAATTAATTTGACACTAATTTGCTGTATACAAGCACATATATTCCCACTTCTTCTTTTTATTATTTTTATTCTCTTCTTCTTGTACGTGTTTACGTTCATCTTGTGCTTGATGGCAATCATCGCGCTCATCCGAGTCGAGTCGAGTCCAGTGCTGTTTACTATCAGCTAACTTTTATATAATAATGTTAATAAAGACAAAGTAATGCAGGTCATGGTCTAATGTGACCGACTAGTATATACTCTGCAATCACTCTACACTTCCTTCTTGCGCACAGTTTTAGACCTAGAAAAATTTGGCTCATGGTTCAACCGTGACCTGATCCACCATTAAATCACAAATATCAAGTGGATCATATAGCTATGTATGTTATATATTCTACAGCTTTGAAATTATACAAACTTTGAAATGTGCTGTGATCAACTCAGCTCGTCGGGCTGATCAAAAATGTAGGGCCCACCACGCCTCCTTTTACCTCTTACATACATTTTCACAAATTTTCGATGGGTTCAAGTAAACAAATTTGCAATTTTTTCAGCTGGATCACCGCTTTTAATTCACTCAATTCATGAGTCACAAAGCCATGATAAGCTTAGCCTTTTGACCCGATTATATTTAATCATTAAACAAAATTAGTTCTTGCTTGAAATATTGATAAGAATTACAAAATGCGAAATACGAGCTTTCTTTAATGAGATGAGTGAGGATCTTGGATCAGTTCGAAATAAATTCAATTGTGAAACAGTCGCAAATCAGAGTGAAAAAGTTTATTCAGAATGGAAAAATATCTCAAGGTGTTTTCCATTTTTATGATATTGATATCAATTAATATAAACTTTGTGGCTATGGAGAGTTCGGTAAGTAATAACTGAGATCTCTTAAACATAAATACAAAATAAAAGAGATTTTAGGAATGCAAATCCAAGAGGGAATTAGATGAGAAGTGCGGCCCATATTGCTACACAATTGTGAAGCCCCTTCTGTCACACGCCTCGACTGTGTTCTCGAAGGAGAAATCTCTAGCAGAAATACAGTTGAAAGTTGACGAATATACTCAGACTATAGCAGATCTACAGTTCAAAAATAAAGAATTCGCTCTTCAGCTTGAATTCAAGGATAAAGAATTGGCTCTTCAGCTTCAGTTGCTTAAATCAAAAGATGATCAATTAGCTTCTCAGTGTGAATTAAAGGATAAGCAATTGTCTTCTCAGCTTCAAGCCAAGGATAACGAATTGGCTTATCAGCTTGAAATCAAGGATAAGCAATTGGCTTCTCAGCTTCAAGCCAAGGATAGGGAGTTGGCTTCTCAGCTTGAAATCAAGGATAAGCAATTGTCTTCTCAGCTTCAAGCCAAGGATAACGAATTGGCTTATCAGCTTGAAATCAAGGATAAGCAATTGGCTTCTCAGCTTCAAGCCAAGGATAGGGAGTTGGCTTCTCAGCTTGAAATCAAGGATAAGCAATTGTCTTCTCAGCTTCAAGCCAAGGATAACGAATTGGCTTATCAGCTTGAAATCAAGGATAAGCAATTGGCTTCTCAGCTTCAAGCCAAGGATAGGGAGTTGGCTTATCAGCTTGTAATCAAGGATAAGCAATTGGCTTCTCAGCTTCAAGCCAAGGATAAGGAGTTGGCATCTCAGCTGGAAATTAAGGATAAGCAATTGATTCTTAAGACTGAGGAAATCAGTCTTTACAAAGCTGTGAAGGATAGGGAAAATGAAGAACACAATAAGGAAACACTCAGACTTAAATCTTTGATAGAGAAAAAAGATCTTAAGATATCGAATCTTGAAGATAAAACTGCTGCGATGATTGCCGATGTACAATCAGAGCAACCTGAATTTGAGCAAATGCTTAAGAGATCTAGCTGTCTCGTTGAATCGTCCCACGTCGATGCATTCCTCGTGCCCTGCGGCTTCGGTATAGCAGGATCTGATTGGATCGTGATTCAACGTCGGACTAAAGGAGCTGAAAACTTTTACCGCAACTGGGAGGACTATAAGACGGGTTTTGGCGAATTACAGCATGAATTCTTTATGGGATTAGAAAAGATCCACTTAATAACGCAATCTAAGCCTCATGAGTTATATATAAGCTTAAAGGACTTTAATAATGAAGTTCGTTATGCCCGATACAGCCATTTCCTTATCGGAAGCGAAGAAGAATCGTACAAGTTAATGAAGCTTGGCGATTTTTCTGGAAATGCTGGTGATTCTTTTGTAGAGCATATAGACATGAAATTTTCAACATTTGATAGAGATAACGATATTGGTGAAGGTAACTGTGCTGAGAGGTATGAATCTGGATGGTGGTTTAGGCAGTGCGGTTTCTGGTAAATAAACAAAAATAATTTAAATGGTTAAGCTGATTAATCTTTTGACAATTTCAGTAATTTAAACGGACGATATACAGCCAAAGATGAAGGAATAAATGGAATGAGAATATATTGGGTTACGTGGCATTACAAACCGCTTCAATTCACACAAATGCTGATCAGGCCAATTTCTGTCTAACTAAATATTTTAATATTTTTGTATAAATTTAAAACGTTTTAATTTTAAATAAAAGATCAAGATTTTGCATGCATTTTTATGAATATTATAAATATCGTCTATAGCTTCAAAATCGATCAATTATAACAGGTTGTCGTCTGGGTCAGATAGAGATTTTTTCGGATTTATTACGCCTGATTAAAGCTTCCTATGTATTAGTTCTCATGAGAAACACTTGGCCAATTAATTAATATTTATTTTAATTATTATTTTAGTTTTAATGTCAATTAAATATATGTGATAAACTTATACCTTGATTTCCCATTTTCAATGGGTTCAGGGTACATAAATGTCATCAAAATCTGATTTTATTTGAAGGATTATTAACTTATTTTCAGCATGAAAATTGTTTAATATATATAAACAAATAAATAAAAATAAATGATTAAATTTATATTTTATATATTTCATTTATATAGATTGGGGTATAATAATTACATTAATTAAATTAATTGAAATAAATTAATTAAATTTATTTTTAGTGCCCATAAGAAATGAGTTTAAGGATTATAAATTAATCATTTTTTTCAGTACGATAATCTCTATAAATATATAACTAAATATATGTAAATATTTATATATAATATTTGTATTTTATATACAAATATATATTTTTGTAAAATAATATTAAATGTAAATAATTAAAAGTAATAATTTAATATATATTAGAAAAATATAATTTGATTAATAATTAATTAATTTTTTCGGCATGAAAATTGTTTAAATTAAATAAATATACATACATAAATTGTAAATATTTATAAAATATATTTTTAGTTAATATAAATTTAACAATAATAATTTCATTAGCGCAAACTACCCCCTCTCTGATTTGGTTCAATTAACAAACTTTGGCTTGAGCTGCATTCATTGAATATATATATTAAAACCTATATAAATATATATATATATATATATATGTATATATCCATATATATTTTTAATGTCTCAATTTCAATTTGCAACTTGGTTGAGCGCACAACTTGCTGCATGACCATAAAAATTATTCCAATTGCGAGTGCAATTTGTGAAACTTTAGCAAATGGTGTCGCCAACTGCCGCTAACTGAGGCGCCAACTTTTCACATTTTCATTACAAGTTTCTCCTCCAATTCCAATTCACTGTCAAGCGAACCCACACTCTCGGAAACACTCCTCAAAACCCCTTCCAGAATGTGCTTCAACTTAATTTGCATGAAATATTACGCATACGCAGCGTTAACCCGGCTAATTGTCGCGTAATTGAAGCCAAAAACTTGCAACTTGAACAATACAAATATTTTCTCAAATAATTATTAACCTGACGTACGAGATGGGAGCACTTATACATGATATATCTATATAAACATAAATGCGAATTCTCAATTTCTTTTTAACTATGTGTCAGATTTTGTATTTCAAAGATAATTTAGACATGTCAAACAAGAGTTAACGTATTAAATTTGCACTTAGAGGTAATCGCTATCTGGCAAAGAGGTTGGTTCCGGATGCGTCTCGTCGACCCCATCCACAAATATCATAATCACACCCAGCAATGGACGCAGGTTCTCGGGCATGTGCGCATTATCTCCGCCCAGGATGACCACGCACGGCTTCCCAGTGATCACAATGGGCAGCAGACGCGTCACATATTGCGCCAGCCGATGCAGATGCATGCGGCGCATCTCTAGCGTTGTCAGGCCCTCGGGCCATGTATCCTCGTGACAGCAATCGAGCAGTATCTCCATGAGGTGCATGGGACAGCCGCTGGCACGCAGCCCCTCGCGCACCATCAGCCGCATGGGCATATCGGGAGTCGAGATGAGGCTGCCCCAGGTGCGGACTGAAGCCAGGGGTAGGGCGCGACCCCAGCGCATTAGGGCATACCGATCCAGCTGATCACCGACAGTGCGAATCACCGGATTTGTGGCTCTTAGTGTAGCAATATAATACTGCAGCAGCTCCAGCTCGCGTCGATGCTCGCCCAGTCGCCGCTCCTGATGGGCCTGCATGTCGCGCAGTTCAGGTATCGCATTGATATGATCGTGCAGTTGCTGGCGCAGCTCGAACACACAGTTGTGGCGACTCAGCTCGTCCTTGGGCACGCGCATGCCGCAGCCCTTGTTGCACATGACTACCACCTTCGGATTGTTCTGGCAGTTGGCCACGTGACTGCGATACTCCTCCAAGGGCATCAGCGACGTGCAGCCGTTGTCAGCGAAACAGCACTTGATCTTCAAGCGTGAAAGCATATTACGCATGAGACGGGAGACGGGCACTAAGTGGATCGGCAATAAGTCTGAGCGATCCACCGGGCAGATTTGCTTCTCCTGCATCCACTTCTCGATGCAATAACGACAGTAGGCATGCTCACAGCTAGACGATTGCATTGGCTCCTCCAGCACATCGGCGCAGATGGGGCAGAGGAGCTCCTCATCAACATGGCCAACAATTAGTGCCAGATCGTAGCCCATTCTTGACTATCGTGGTTATTATTCGCCGTATTCAATAAATATATTATTAGTGGGTTGGAGGGGAGTGTGGGGGTGGTCGTGGAGGTATTCGTTTTGCAGCTCTTGAGCGCTTCTGTAGTTGCCACTCGACCTTGCACTGGATGTTTGCAGATAGAAATATACGATTTTGTTCATAAATTTCGATTCGAAATGTGAGAGTTATGCTACAGCAGACGCACAAATTTTGAATGTATGGCAAATATCAACAATGCAGAGCTGCCTTAGAAAACTTTTTGATCTCAACTGTCAATCAGTTAGTTTGTGTTGAAAGCGCCGATATCTTAGAGATAAAACTTAGTATAAACTTCGTAAATTGAAATATATTGAAAAAACAAATATTAAATAAAATGTAAATATTTATGATGATATATATATATATATATATATACATATATAATAAAATAATAATAATAATAATAATATAATAATATAGTGTACATAATTCTGTGCAATACTATTATGAAATACATATACAAATTATATTAATACATTTTACAATTTAAATTTGGTTAATTTTAATTCAATTTTTATTGTTGTAATCAAATATACATATTTATAATATTTATAATTACATTTTAATACCAATATTTCTAATTAGAGATACAAATTTGTTTGTTCTGCCTCTGCCCCTGATCTCAACTGCTGCTGCTACATTTCTATCTCTGCCTCTTGCTGAGTTCTGGCTCAACTCTGACTCTGCTTTGGCTCTGATCGTCACTGCCACTGGCTCTGGCTATGGCTGTACATTGGCTTTATTCTTACGTAATTACTATTCCACGCAGGTACTATATTACGTACATACGAACTTACGGTATTTCGATCTAATCTAACAAAGATCATTTACACTCCAACCCATTACGCCTGGGCTCTTTCGCATAATTACATAATTGATTTACCCTAATTCAGATCTTACGTAATATAAATCTTACGTAATGTAAATCTTACGTATTATGAATATTACGTAATACCATTCTTGGGTAATATCGTTCTTAATACCATTCTTGGGTAATATCGTTCTTACGTAATGTCAGTCATACGTAATAACAATTTTTATTAGGACAATTCCTTAAAACTATGTATGTAACTATGAATTTGCTTAAAATTATTGACGAATTTGCTTAGTATTATTAATTTTTTAAACAAGTTCCGCTGCTCGACTGTCCACCAGGAGATCAGGCATTCGCCTGAAGCAACACTGCTGTCGTCTCGCCTTTATACACGAAGAGCCAACCACTAGAACTCAAACTCGAACTCTGCTTGTCGACCTGTAGTTGAGTTATGTTGCAGACTCGAGCTCGGTGGACGATCGGTGTGTTTGACGCCTTTTAACACTAAATTTGTTATTTTATTCTAAACAATAAATTATATAGAAATAATTTAGATGACAATGCGACGTTTTTCGTATTTATTCATATTTATTTTAATAATTTTTTATTATTTTTATAAATATATATTGAAATTTGATTTTATTATATTATGCAATTTTACATATTTAAGTTTTAAATTTTTATAATATACTTAAATAAATTTATATATTATTTTATATTATTTGAATTATAATACATTAAAGTTTTAATTATTATTAATAAATTGTATATATATTTAAATTTCTTAATTATCAATATATAAATAAATGAATTTAATAAATGTTGTTTACTTCGATTATTTTATAAAATATATAATAAATCATATCCGAAGAATACTCCCAAATGCTTAATCACATTCGAATCAGCATCAACTCTCAAACGTCTTTGAGGTTCTAATCAAATATGTAGAAATATTCATCACAGATCAACTCAACTGCCGGCTGCAACGCAACTCTCATATTTCGAAACGAAATTTATGAAAAATCTAATTTTTCGGCTTCTGTCTGCAACATACACGTGATAAGGTAAGGTGTAAGGTGTCTGGTAAGGTGTTTTTTTTTTAATATTTATATACATAACCATATATATATGTATATTAATGAATCGTTTGGCTTAGCGATAATAATTCAGAACCAACCAACCTAAGAACTGACCAATTATGGGCTACGATCAGGCTTTAATTATTGGCCATGTCGATGAGGAGCTCCTCTGCCCCATCTGCGCCGATGTGCTGGAGGAGCCAATGCAATCGTCGACCTGCGAGCACGCCTTCTGTCGCTACTGCATCGAGAAGTGGATACAGGAGAAGCAAATCTGCCCAGTCGACCGCTCCGATCTGCTGCCTATCCATTTAATTCCCGTCTCCCGTCTCATGCGCAACATGCTGGGACGCCTGAAGATCAAGTGCAGCTTTGCGGACAACGGCTGCACAGCGCTGATGCCCCTGGGCGAGTATCGCAGTCACGTGGCCAACTGCCAGAACAATCCGAAGGTGGTGGTCATGTGCAACAAAGGCTGCGGCCTGCGCGTGCCCAAGGACGAGCTGAGTCGCCACAACTGTGTGTTCGAGCTGCGGGAACAGCTGCACGACCAGATCAACGAAATAATCGAGCTGCGGGACATGCAGGCCAATCAGGAGCGACGCCTGAGCGAACATCGACGCGAACTAGAGCTGATACAATATTATGTGGCTGCGCTGCGATCCACAAATCCGGTGATTCGCAATGTCGGCGATCAGCTGGATCGCTACTCGCTGATGCGTTGGGGACGCAGCCTACCGTTGGCATCGGTTCGCTCTTGGGGAAGTCTAATCTCCACGCCGGACACGCCCATGCACATGATGGTGCGCGAGGGTCTGCGCTCCAGCGGCTGTCCCATGCATCTGGTCAATGTGCTAATGGATTGCTGCTACGAGGATAGCTGGCCCGAGGGCCTGGCCACGCTGGAGATGCGCCGCATGCATCTGCATCGGCTGGCGCAATATGTGACGCGTCTGCTGCCCATTGTGATCACTGGGAAGCCGTGCGTGGTCATCCTGAGCGGCGATAATGCGCACATGGCCGAGAACCTGCGTCCATTGCTGGGTGTGATTATGATATTTGTGGATGGGGTCGACGAGACACTCTCGGATCCGACTCCATTGCCCGACAGCGACTACATCTGAGTGCAATGCGTAGGCGTTTATTCGTGTTCGATCGGTCCAAATTATATTTCGACAAACACTAAACTTAAAAAAAAAGAGCAAAAAACCCGAAAAACCCCCAAAAAAAAGAAGAGGAAAAATAACAAATTAGCTGCAATTTCCTACATATCAAGCTCAGAGTCCATCTGGATTGGGATGCGCTTCCCCAATGTTCCAAGTGTGTGTAAAAATTATACCATATAAATTTCATACATACATTCATACTCCCAAAAAAGCAACGAAAAGGAAGTAAAGCGACACAGAACGCTTCGATGCAGGAATCAAATCTACAAGTGAACCCCAAAAACGAGAATTATCTAAAAAAAAAGAGAAAAAACAAGAAAAAAATACAACAAAGGAGTTTATTGGTCGGGATAAAACAACAAGAAAAAGACACAAAACTGAATATTTTGATTGTATGCAACAAATTATATTTATGTTGATCTGTTATTTAAAATTTGTTGGGACTTCAATCTAATGTTATCGATATATATGTATGTGTATATATCAAATCCATTCGTCATGCTCAAAATTTGTCCAGTTTAAAATTTCAAGTCTGAAGCCATTGCAGTGTTCAAGCTAAGCTTTAATAACAAAATAAAGTTATCGATATTTATCGATAAATGGAAGTAATGTCGAACCCAATGCAGAAACCAACAAGGCTTTACTCATATTTGTTCAGTTTGGACAACTAAATGCAGTTATCGATTTTGATCGATAGTTATCGATTTTGATCGATAACGCAACTAAAGTAGAGCCCAATGCTGAACTCAATGCGAAACCCAGCAAAGCTTTCCTCATTCCAAATTTATCCAGTTTAAAACTTCAAGTCTATAGTCATCATAGTTCTCAAGCTATCCTTGAATAACTAAATAAAGTGATCGACTATGATCGATAAATTGGAGTAATTCAGAGCCCAAACGAACAGACAGACATGATTAGTTCATGCTTAGTTCTTTCTTGACCAAAGTTATCTGCATTTCAGCTGCTAAGTTTCTTAAACAACTTTACAGATCCGAGAATAGAAGTCAACACAAAATTTTTAATTCATGTGCGACACACTAAGCGCCAAGAAGAAGAGGAATGAGAAGACGACGACGACGAAGAAGAAGGAGAAGGCAAAGCAAACGCATATATTTGAGCTTCACTCATTTCCATAGACAAGAGGCTGAAAAGCCTTTGCATATTTATGGCAAAAACAAGCTGCAGCGGAAGCTATGCAAATTGGAAAACTTCTGCCAGAAGACGCCATAAACCATAAAGCGTTTGCCAACTTCCAACTGCTATTGTTGTTGTTGTTGTTGTTTGGCAAACAAATTTAGCAAAAATTATTTATAAAGTGAAATTTTAACAAATTAACTGCGAATGGAATGCCACAAAACAAACAAATAAACTAGCCCAAATGCTACCTTTTCCTGTGCCTGTGCCTGTGCCAGGGCCCATGCCTGGCCATTGAGCATATCATATGAATAGTAAATTTTGTGCAAACACTTGAGCAAATATACACAAGCGCACAAGCATGCTTGCACTGGCATATTGTAATGCCAAAATATTTACACTATAATCTGAACAAATACACGAGCACAATGACAATGTCTATGTGTGTGTATGCGTGGGTGTGTGTATGTGTGTGTGAGTGTTTTGCATTTGGTTTTAAATTTCATTTCGTTTTGGTTATAAATTTTCATGTTTTCCCTTTGGCAATTGTGTGCGCATACTTTCTGTGACAACTGTACGTAACTATCTTTCGCCCCGTCGTCCGAGCGTGTGTGTCAGAGACTTGAATTGCAATTTCTGTTTTCTATGCATCTTATGTGGCTCGAGATGACCAGAAAGCTTCAACTTATCATTCAGTTCGCTTATCTATAGCAGCACCAGCCGCAGCCAGCTGAGCCTTACAATGAAGCCCATGTGGTTTACTTATATTCTTCGTCTCCTTCATCTTTTTGTATTGCTACGGAAATTCGTTACGAATTGGAAAACTAACAGCAGCAGCTGCTGAAATGACTTTCATTATGCTTCCTCCTTATAATATAGTTTTTTTTTTTATGAAAAGTTAGTTTAAGTTGAAATTGAATGAAAGCCGAACTTAACTTATTTAGATTTTTGTAAGCTGCTTAGAAGCTTTGTGTAGAATTCCTTTCTGGATATTCGGATATTTCTGAGACTTTTGACTTATATTTACATATTTATATATTTTTTTAATATATTTAAATATTTTTTTACATATTTAAAAACGTATTTATAGATTTAAACATTTTTAAATATTTTTGGTCATATTGAAAATATTCATTTATAAATTAATATATATAATTTAAATAAATAACTGATAGCTTTACATATATATTTAAATATTTTTTTATATATTGCAAAAATATTTATTATTGTATTTAAAAATGTATTATCAGTTCAAAAAAAATTTACATATTTCTATAATTTTGTAAATGTTTTTTATTAATTTAATTTGTTTTTATATATACATAAATTTAAATTAAAGATTTTTTATATACTGAAAATCATTTTTTCATATATTGCAAATATTTAGTTATATATTATTTTTTAGGTTATTAAACATAAATTTAAATTAGTTAATTTATTTATAACTCGAACAATTTTAAAACATTTCCCATTTGAGCACACATTTTTATACTTTAAATTTATTTCGAATTGTTCAAATAAATATATCAATAAATAATATTAATATATTTTATCATTTTTAATGCACAACTGCGATAGACAGCTGCTGGCTGAAGCGCATTATAATATTATCAGAAAATTTTCATTTGACTTAGTTTGCGATAGAGAAACAAACTCTCGGAGAGACAAACGAAAGCATGGCCAGTGAACCAGGCTAATTTAATAAGTCAAACGCAATATAAACAACCAAATAAACACACACACACTTACACACGCACAACAATATTTTTCCAATTGAACTGATGCCATTTAATGAAAATCAACACTTCCGCTTTGCTAGACATCAACGAATATGAAATGAAGAACATGCCACAACTACAACTCCTATGTGTGTGTGTGTGTTTTTATGTGTGTAAGTGTAACGAGCTACAAATGCTTACCGCAAAATGTATATTTGCATTTATATTTGTTGTGCTCGTCGTGTTGTCATTTCATTGCAAAAAGCAGACGTGACACATTCGCCTCAAACGGCCTCAACTCAAGTTCAGCCCGCTGTTCAGCTCCCCCCATAGAATCTCTCTTTCTCTTGCCACAGCCATCCATAACATGATTATCATCGAAGAGGAGAAGGTAGGTTCTGTAGAATCTTAAGGCATAGGCACAGAACTTACCTAGACGAAAGATAGAGAGTGAAGCAATTAGGCAAACGTATTAAACATATTTATATAAAGTAAAAAATATATAAATTATAAATATTTAACGTGTATATAATATAATATTATAATGTACATATTTAATATTTAATATATAAAATATGTGACAAAATATGTTTATATATGCCATAAACTGTTCATATATTTATAAGAACTAAGTAATAAACTTTGTATATTTATATATATATATATATATATATATATATATATATATATATATATATATATATATATATATATATATATTTATTTATTTAATATGAAATTTAGATAAGATTTTATTTTATTTAGTCTCGAAAATATTTTCTTATTGAAATTTATAATTTTTTTTTAATCTTAAAAATGACTAAATATTTAAGGTAATAAAAAATTTTAATAAAATTTTGAACTAATTGAATTTGAACAAATTACAAATAATATTTTATTTTTTTTTTAAATTTAACTAATTTTTAAATATTTATATCATGTAGATTTTTAAAATATTATTAAAAATAAATAAAGTTAATTACAAAATATTTATTCTATGTAATTCTACATAAAAAATAAAATGATTAAACATAATCTATAAAATATTTTTAACATTCCAGTCTTCATTCTTAAAGATTTATATACTATATACTATATAAAATATTTATATTTTAAATAATTAACAAATATTTTTTGTATTGTATAAACTAATGTTTCTAAAACCATATTATATGGAATTTCAAAATAATCTTTAATCTGATCTTTCCCGCCATCGTTAAGGTCTCTCAGCTCTCAGCTCAACAATAACAGTTTCTCCGATGCATATCGTAGGGCATCCAATGAACTTAGATGGCCAGACCCTCCTCAACTACATAGCTAACAAATATTGTAGAACAAAATTACCATGAATAACTGTCATTTGCCGGCTGTCAGTGCCGCGTTGTTGGTGTTGTTGTTGTTCTTGTTGTTTGGCTCTCTAAGTCGTGCACATTACAAGGGAACGTGTGTGGGTGGGTGTAAGGACCGCGCAGGACATCATGTCTAGGGAGCCGAGGTGGGTCAGTTGGCATCGGTACATGGCCAAGCGGTCACGTTCGCATTGTATGACCGGGACGTGCAATTTTTAGCCGGACAGGGACATAGGACCTCGGACAAGGACATTGCGCAATAAGCACAAGTTTTATGCAATAAAATTAGCCCAAAAAACACAGAGAGAAACGCACAAAAGCAGACAACACACACGCAGAACTTGGCTGCTGCCGCTGCTCCTCCTGACTGGCTGATAAGATAATTTTATTTGCCCGTTATTGCATAAAGTCATGTGAGCTGCGGAAATGAGTTGAACTGAAGTAAAGCGTTACGTGACAGCAGCTAGCCTTGGCCGGATACGTGAGCCAGCGGATCACCAACGGCGAGCAGGAGCTGTAAATGGATTCTAATAAGATAATTGACTTGTTTGCGGATTGATCTAAGTGCCTGTTAAACTCCAGCTAAACGTAAGGTTGCCATGCGGGCGGGGCTTGGGGAAATCGAATTTTAAGCACATTAGAAATTATTGCTATTTCCATATTATTTTTAAATTTAAAATATAATATAAAGTCTAAATATTATATAAAATAAAATATTCCTTATTTTGAATATAAAAGTATATATATTCAAATAAAATAAAATAATTATAATTTTGCATATATAAAATTCTTTTAGAAATGATTAAGTATTGTAATTATATAAATAATATAAAAAAGAATATAAATAAATTATTTTCAAAAAAATATATATATATATAAGCACCTATAAAGAATTTAGATTCTTTAAAATAAATTAATAATATAAAATATTTATATCATAAGCAATTAAAAAATACTTTATTATTTTTAATCATTTTTAATTTCAAAAATATATTTTACTCTTCAGCACTCTTTCAGATTAGTTTCAAACAAACTATTTTTCTCATTCGATTCTATTCATTCAAATAAAACTTTGTTCTATTCTATTTCCCTTTGTGCAATCTGAGGATATTTAAGAAACACTTTAATCCAGTCATTTCCATTCTAAATACACATATGCACATATGTACATATATCTTGCATATACACACATGTGTATACAATGTACAATTACTCATCTCTATCCTTGTCATCTCTTAGATTTCATTTGCACTCCACACTCTCTAAGAGTGTTTTTGCATATTCTCTCTTAATTTGATCGTTAATACTTCAAACTCTTAATTTGTTCTTGCACTACTTACTCTTTGTAGAGCATTCTAGCATTTACTCTCTTCATATTCTCATCTTCCTCCCCGCCACTTTCGTCTCACATTTGCCTATCAAAGTCAGCGCCAGTCTTACCGTTAAAAAAATCAAATACAAATAAAAAACATCAAACAGCTTTCATCTGACCTTTTAACTTCCGCGAATCCACCTGATAACTGTATATTCCAATGAATGTGAAGCCGTCAAACGAAGAAACGAAAAAGCGAACACACACACATAACGGAGCGCAAAAAATTAGGCAAAAGCCAACGGGACTGGGCACTGGATCATTACGCACTCAAACAGCACTAAATCGCATATAAATACGTGCATACGTACAAACACTCATACATGCACACATACATATATAGATATGTATACGGCTTGCCGCAGGCCTTTGCTCAATTTTCGTTTAACTAAAGAGCAACGGTTATTATGCATTCCTTATGAATTTCGTCACTTTCTCACTGCACTAATAATTTAATATATAATTTAATATATATATTCAATATAATATATATATTTAATATATTTATAAACACTTCTAAGCGAAGCAAACACCTTCACATTCACATAAAAAAAATATATAAACTTAATTAATATAAAACAAACGTACATAATTCGGTGCGAAAAAAAAACTGAGAAACGCTCATTGCGATCAAAGCGAAGCTACTAGAACATCTCAAGAGACGCAGAAGACATGGAGCAAATGGCTGCAGCTGAGAGGGGCCATGTAAGGCATTTGACGAAAGCAGCGAACAACAGAAAAGCCGACAGCGATCAGCTGAGACAACTGTCAAGGAGCAAAGGCAAATAGAAGATAATTTAAGACGAAATGAGTTAAGCTTAACGAAGAAGAAGAGCGAGTGATGGCAACAGACGAAATGAGTTGCAGGCGAAATTAGGAATTGAGCGAATTAGATCAAACATAGACAAAGACAAAGAGAAGACAATTGAACGAAGGTGCCAAGCAGCCAATCAGCGAGTGCTGGCAAAATGCAATTGAGCGCGCATTTAAGGAGGAATGAATTGCAGGGGAAGTTGAGAATAGAGCGAATTAGATCAAACAAAGAGAAGACAACTGAACGAAGAAAGCAAGCAGCCAATCAGCGAGAGCTTATTTAAGGCGAATTAAGTCGAAGGGAAAAGTGAGAACAGAGCGAAATAGATAAAACGTAGACTCAACAAGGAGAAGACAATTGAACGAAGAAAGCAAACAGCCAATCAGCGTGTTGAATTGCAGGGGAACTGCAGTCTAACTCTTTTAACTAAATGTTCCCCTCCATAATTTAACGCTCTTCGCACGAGCTCTTTCATGCTGTTGAGTGTGTGCCGCTCTTTGGAGAGCGTATGAGCGGTTCGTTATGGCTCAGCCTTGCTCTGATTTGCTGTCTGTTTATTTTTGCTCACTTTTTTGCTGGCGTCGTCCCCGTTGTTGTTGCTGGAATTTCACAAGTGACCGCACACACAAAAATATTTTGCCACGCCCGGAGGCGACGCGCACGCCGTCCAACAACCACAATGGAAACCAGCGACAACAACAACAACGACAACATTGAGGGTGGTTTCAAGTGCCGCCAGAGCACTTAATACTAATTAGCTTTGCGCCTATGCCGTGACCTACGACCTGGCGCCCCAGCATTTCCGTACGGATTCGGTGCCAATCTGTGCTGCTGCGTTTAAGTGGCCGCAGCACGCAGAAAGCGGTTAGCGGGCGGAGGGCGGAGTGTGGAGGTGGGCGTGTGGGCGGTTTTGGCCGGGTTAACAGCTTCGGGGCGTCATTTTTATGAGCTAATTAAGTTGTTAGACTTGATGAAAAACTCATTTGCGGGGGAAGCAGTAGGGGCATTCCGCTGCATATCTAATTTGCATTAATTAAGAGAAAGAATACCAAACAAAAAATGAGAAATTATATTGCTAAAGGTAGGGTATATTGGCAGGGTATATGCATTGCTGGTACAAAATATTGACAAAAGTTAGGGTGTATTGGAAGGGTATGTGCATTGTTGGTATACAATATTGATAAAGGTAGGGTATATTGGTAGGGCATATGCATTGCTGGTATACAATGTTGACAAAGGTAGGGTATATTGGCAGGGTATATGCATTGCTGTATACAATGTTGGCAAAGGTAGGGTATATTGGCAAGGTATATGCATTGCTGGTACAAAATGTTGATAAAGGTAGGGTATATTGCCAGGGTATATGCATTGCAGGTACAAAATATTACCAAAGGTAGGGTATATTGGAAGGGTATATGCATTGCTGGTGTACAATGTTGACAAAGGTAGGGTATATTGGTAAGGCATATGCATTGTTAGTACAAAATGTTGACAAAGGTAGGGTATATTGGTAGGGTATATGCATTGCTGGTGCAAGATATTGACAAAAGTTAGGGTATATTGGAAGGGTATGTGCATTGTTGGTATACAATATTGCTAAAGGTAGGGTATATTGGCAGGGTATATGCATTGCTGTATACAATGTTGGCAAAGGTAGGGTATATTGGCAAGGTATATGCATTGCTGGTACAAAATGTTGATAAAGGTAGGGTATATTGGTAGGGTATATGCATTGCTGGTACAAAATGTTGACAAAGGTAGGGTATATGCATTGTTGAATTACAATGTAAACAAATGTAGGGGATATTGGCAGGGTATATGCATTGCTGGTACAAAATGTTGACAAAGGTAGGGTATATTGGTAGAGTATATGCATTGCTGTATACAATGTTGGCAAAGGTAGGGTATATTAGCAGGGTATATGCATTGCTGGTATACAATGTTGACAAAGGTAGGGTATATTGGCAGGGTATATGCATTGCTGGTACAAAATATTGACAAAGGTAGGGTATATTTCCAGGGTATATGCATTGCTGGTACAAAATATTACCAAAGGTAGGGTATATTGGAAGAGTATATGCATTGCTGGTGTACAATGTTGACGAAGGTAGGGTATATTGGCAGGGTATATGCATTGCTGGTACAAAATATTACCAAAGGTAGGGTATATTGGAAGGGAATATGCATTGCTGGTATACAATGTTGACAAAGGAAGGGTATATAGGCAGGGTATATGCATTGCTGGTACAAAATGTTGACAAATGTAGGGGATATTGGCAGGGTATATGCATTGCTGGTACAAAATGTTGACAAAGGTAGGGTATATTGGCAGGGTAGGGGGTAGGGTACATAGGAATATATTGAGGGTATATAGTTAGGGTATATTGACAGAGTATAACGATAGGGTATATGGAGAGTTGATACACAGTAAGAAATTCGAAAATAAAAATTTTGTTTATAAACGAATATATTTTTTAATTTCTCATATTTATTAATCGTATAAGTCTTAACTGCGAGAATTTGTGCAGTCGGCTACAGCCGCTCATTTATTTTTCTAATTTTTTGTACTCATCGATCTGCAGTCATTGGCAAATTAATAAATATTCTGGGCGACTAATTGGCTGACAACTTACATTTATTGAGAGCCTGTCAACTGCCAACAACGAACTGCCAACTGTCAACTGTTGGCCAAGAGCAAGCCAGCGTCTTGGCCAACACTTTTAACTGCTAGAATTTATGCGACTTGTTTTGTAATTTGTTCAGCTGCAGCAACTTTCACTCGAGCAATTGAAATGAAAAGCGTAACTTTTTAATAGCCAAAAAAAAAAAAAAGAATAGAAAAGGAAGAGGAAAAGCTATTGAAAAGCAAGGGAAAATACTTGAGAAACACCCAACATTTTCGGTTGCTGGCCAAAGTTTTCGAATTATGACGGGTCGCCATGGAACTGCCAAGTTTTGTCAACGCTTTTATGGTAATTGCTTAGTTTTTTTTCAGACTTTTCTAAAAATTTCTTTCTCAAGGTCACAGCTTTTGGGCTCTGTGTGCGGAGATCGAGCTACGATTTCGAGCTGTAAAAATATCATCTTGAAGTATTTAAAATAACATAGAAAGCAAATGTCTAAAACTGAAACAAAACTTTTATAATAAATTTAATAAATAAATTGGAAATTTCTTTATTTTAGGTATTAAAATTTAGTAAATATTTATTTATTTTAATTTATTTTAATCTAAAGGATAATTATTTACTTTTATTTAAGAAAAACGTACTAAATAGCTTAAATTTTTATTTATTAAAACTATTTAAATAATTTGATTATTTAATAATCTAACTATTTGACTTTTTATTTATTAAAATAATATTAAGAAATTAGATTACATTTTCCAAATTTTATTTAAAACTGAAAAGTAAATAAACATAAGACATACATAATTGTTTTTCAGTGTATTTTATATTTATATAAACAAATTTATATTATATATAAAATATATATATATATATATATATATATATATATATATAAATTTGTTTATATAATATTTATATATATATATATATATATATATATATATATATATATATATATATTATTATATATATATATATATATATATATATATATATATATATATATATATATATATATATATAAAATATTATATAAACAAATTTAAGCACATAAAACTGAATGAAGAAAAAAATATTTTAAAAAATGCAAACTTATAAAATACCTATAAAAATTTATACATTGTTCAATTTTGTAAAATATGTAAAAGTTTTTAAGTGAAAAGATATAAAATAAAATATAAAAAATATCGAAACGTTAGTGAGAATTATTTACTTAAAAATTATAAATTTAGACAATTTATAAACTTTTTTAGTGAAAATATTTCAAATATTAATATACGTAGATATTAATAAATATAAAATATTCAATATTTACATTTATTTATCTGTTTATTTATTTATTCTTGAGCCTGAATTTTGTTGATATATCGCATTTAATATTTATTAGTTGGAGTATACTTGAAATACACCTATCCCCCGCTTAACACGGTGCTCGCTTAACACGATTTCGGTTTAACACGGTTCATGAATTTCGCTTATCCCCCGTTTAACACGAATTTTTCGATTTAACACGACTATAGAAACTCAATCAATATTTTGAACATATGTTTTCCTGCTTTGTTTTGTGTACTTATGTTCACTTTCAACACACATGTAAAAACATTATGAGTCGATGCGCTTCTTAGTCTTACAAAAAAAAAAAACATATATTCTTCAGATTTCAATTAATTGGTTAGTGAAAAACATTAAATCGAAAAGTCATATCTTTAGAGGAAACCTCTGCTGATGGAGCTAATGGCGAGTGACATTACAGAAGGATTGGAATTTGGCGAAAGTTCAGAAATTATTTTGTAAGCAATGATCCCAATATGGAGTACGCTCTAGCTTTTGAACGAACCATCAATAGACAGATGGCTATTTATGAGGAGGTCCTTAAAGAAGCGCAAACAGTCGCTGATGACTGACTTTTATAAAAACCGGATACTTATTATAAGAAAAATATTGAAGAATTATTTTAATTTTTTATTTAATTTTTTTTATTACCAGAAAATTAAAAATTAATTATAGTAATAGAGTATATTTAAACTAATAAATGTTTTCATTTTAGTACATTTTCATTTAGCACGGTTTTTCCATACAAATATTTTTTTTTCGCTTAACACGTATTTTTCAGGAACGTGTTAGTCGGGGTATAGGTGTATTATTTTTCAGTGAGAAGTTTAACTAACTCTATTATGGTTTTAAAAATATATATTTAATATATATTTGTAATATAACAAATATATTAAACATAATTCCCTTTTCAAATTTGAATTTAAAAAAATATCTTAAAAATTCCAACTGAAGGTATTTTTTTCGTAAAATATTATTTATTTATAATAAATTCACGTTTTTTCATAACAAAAAATTAAATTAAAATTTTGTTTGCTAAATTAATAAACCCAAAATTGATATATTTAAATAAAATTTGAGTTCTGCTTAAGCCAATAATTATTTTCAGCTTAAAATAATATGCGTAGCAAATATAGCTAAATTATCAAGCCAAGTGCTTGGCTTCTTGGCGGCCAGCACACAATTGCTCCCTGGGGCGCAATTCAGGCTAAATAATTGACGAGGATTTTGAGCCATGGCCAAGGAATAAATTCTTTTTGTTTTTGTTTTCGGCTTTGTTGTTGAAGCTTTTGACGTCTCAATGAATGTCGATTCATTTGCGAGCCAGGCAAATCAAGCTATGATTAATCACGGCCTGCATGACATAATTATATATAGTATATATATATACATTCATGTAACTTTTGAATGAGGTAGCTATTGACAGGCGTCCGAGAAGTGGCTCGTGTAATGCTTATGTAATGAATATGTTTTGGTTAAAGTTTTTCTTTTTGGGATTTCCTTTTCGGCTGCTGGCAAACTTTTGGGCAGCAGCAGCAGCCGCAGCAGCAAAAAAGTGTTACCTTATTGAGGAGCTGCTTAGCGGACTTTGTCGTGATAAATTATGTTAATAATGTTGCCAAAGAAAGTTGAGCGTGTGGCAAAAGTTTCGCCCACAGCCACAGCTCATCCCAGTCGACGCTTGTCAAGAATCAGGACACGCAAGCAGCCACCCACTCCCACCCACTCTCCACCCGCTCTCGACCATAATATTGTGTGCATCTCATATTGAGTGGTCTCCCTAAGTAGTTGGCCGCCAAGTCGATGCGATGCGCACACACTTTATTAATTCACTTAGCAAAGTGTAATCCTATCACGTCAATAAGATTATGGTTTTAAGAGAGAGAATCTTTAATATTTTTCTTGTTGCCACAACGACGACGCGCCAAATTGCCTAAACGGGGTATATTGGTTGTTGTTATATTCATAATATTTTACATTTCTCTTATTCTTTTACAGTATTAAAATCTTTTGTGAATAGTAAATTAACAGATCATTTATTTCCAATCCGAGTTCTGTCTAGATATCGATTTACTACGATATAAATTAAGAAAAAATATTAATATTAATAATATTAAATTAATATATATTAAAAATATATTTAATAAAAAACACTTCAAATTGTGTTTTTTTCCTAATTTTTTTCAAATGGCATTTTTAACATAACTCGAAAACTTTAAATATATTTATAACTCAAAATTTGTATTTTTTTTATTTTTCCTGATTTTTTAAAGTATTATTATTGGCATAACTCGAAAACTTCAAGAGCTAGAGCTGTGAAAATTTGTATACAGCTTCTCCTTAAATATATTTGTCGATCAACCATTTTTTTAAAAATATTTTTCAAACATGTTTTTTCGCATACCTCGAAAAATTTGAGAGCTGGAGATATGAAATTTTGTTTATAGCTTTTTAAATATATTTAATAAATTAAAATTTAATAAATATTATTTATAGTTTAAAATTTGTATTTTTTTTTTATTTTTCCTTATTTTGTCAAGTATTTTATTTTGTGACATTTTGCGTATACATTCTCCTTAAATATATTTGTAGATCAACATCTATATTTTATATTTTTTCTAACAGTTTTTTGCCTTAACTCGAAAACGTTAGGAGCTAGATATATAAAATCTTGTTTATAGCTTCTTGTTAAATATATTTATAGCTCTAAATATTCACTTTTTATATATACCAAAGATAACAGCCTAGAAACGTATGGCCAGGGTACCATCTAGTCGAGCATTTGCCTTGTTTGCCGTTGTTGTAGTTGTCGCCATTTATGAAAATGTCTGTGGCTGGCACTTGGCTTCAGCTTCGACTTTGCCTTTGGCACTCGACGTCATGCATAACAATGACTTTTGTGCGATGGCAACTTCGGCCATGGTTCCCGTTCCCGTTCAGCTTTCAAGTTTTTGCGCCAATTTTAATGGCAGCGCATGTGTAAACGTTCGCCACATCCAACTGTAGCTGCCGAGCTGCCTTCCTGCTGTTTGCTTTTATGATTATTAAAATCTGGCATATGTTCACGGCGCATCTTTCACGCATTAGGCGAGCTGCGAACATGTACGTATAAATACGGATTACAATATCATCCACACGCTCTCTAGGCAAATATTATTGTTTTAAAAGACGCCGTCTCTAAAGCACTAAGCATAAGGAACTCACCCAATGCAGAACAACATCAAATTGTTTCACAATTGTCGTAATAAGACTAAATCAAAATTACTGAAATAGCCAATAGATCAATCATTTTATCATTTAAAGATTTTTTTTATTTACCAGTGACTGACAGCATGAAACCACCATCCAGATTCATAATCTACCGCACAGGTGCCTTCATCAATATCGTTATCCCGATCAAACGTTGAAACTTTCATGTCCAAATGCATTTGAAGTGAATCACCAGCATGCCCAGAAAAGTCACCAAGCTCCATAAGTTTGAACGATTCCTCTTCGCTTCCAATAAGAAAATGGCTGTATCGGGCATAACGGGCTTCATTTTTAAAGTCCTCCAAGTGAATATATAACTCATGAGGCTTCCACTGGGTAATTAAATTGATCTGCTCTAATCCCATGAAGAATTCTTGCTGTAAGTCGCCAAAGCCTGTCTTATAGTCCTCCCAGTTGCGGTAGAAGTTTTCAGTTCCATCAATCCGCTATCTCGAAGTCACACGGTACACGGATAAGGATGTGAGGCAACTCCAGAAAAGATTCAATCATATTTCCTTGGCAACTAGTTTCATCTCGCATTTGCTGACATTCAGTTTGCGTTGATTGAAGATCGGTTAACTTCGCAGCGTTTGCCGTCTTTTGAACCTCAATTTGCGATATTTTAAGATCTTTTTCTGTTATTAAAGATTTAAGTCTCAATATTTCCTTATCATTTTCGGTCCTATCGTTAGCTTTATACTTATTGATTAGCTCAGCCTGAAGATCCAATTGCTTATCCTTGGCTTCAATTAACTGAAGCTGAAGAGCCAATTGCTTATCTTTCAATTCAATTATTTCAACCTTTGCTGCCAATTGATTGTCTTTTATCTCAACTGTCTTCTTCAGATCTGCTATAGTCTGAGTATATTCGTCAACTTTCAACTGTATTTCTGCTAGACTCTTCTCCTTCGAGAACACAGTCGAGGCGTGTGACAGAAGGGGCTTCACAATTGTGTAGCAATATGGGCCGCATTTCTCATCTAATTCTCTCTTAGCTTTGCATTCCTAAAATCTCTTTTATTTTATATTTATATTTAAGAGATCTCAGTTATTACCTACCGAACTCTCTGTACCCACAAAGTTCGTATGAACTGCTATTGATATCATAAATATGGAACACACCTTGAGATATTTTTCCATTCTGAATAAACTTTTTTACTCTGATTATTAATTTGGAACTGTTTCACAGTTGAATTTATTTCAAACTGATGCAAGTTCTTCACTCATCTCTCTAAAGATAGCTCGTATTTCGCCTTTTCTAATTCCTATCAATTGACGTCAGCAGCCAGACGAGTTATGAAGCAATTAATAATATAAAACAAATTAAAACAAGTCAAAATCACTAATTTCATTGTGTTATTCATCACCAGATCAAGAGTCTAGGCTTATCAGCGCCAGGCAATTGTATATGCGAATCTTTCAAAACGTAAACGCATCTGCTGATACGCAGCTTTATATGAGTATTATCATTGATATATACTATAATCCAAACAGCAAGTCAATGTGCGATAATGGGGAGTGGCTGACAAACAGATACCCTGTAATTTTATTTTTAAATAATATTATATATATATTAAACAAATTGAATTAAATAAATCAAATAGAATCGTTTGATATACCCTTAACACTCAAAGTCTTTTTTTATACTACCTTTATTTCATTATATATATTTTTTTAATAATATATTTACATATATTATAATAATACTATTAAAACAAATTAAATTAAAATAATTCGAATATAGAATATATACTTAATATATCCTATACATTCTGAATCTTATTAATTTATTTATATAATTTTTATTTTATTTTAATTTTTTAAATAACATAAAATACAATTAAAAATATAAATATTGTTGCTTTGCTTTTGAATTTATTGAAAACGCTCTTAAATCACCTGGCGGCAGCTCGCTTGAATGATTTATGTGGGCGTGCCAGACGCTGGGCGCACATATGTTTGCCATTGCCAATTTTCCATTTTAAATGCGAGCTAATTTATTAGCAGCCATCGGAGGACGAATCGAAGCGTCCAGGCAGGCACCTTGCAAAATGCTTGTAATAAATGTCACACTTGCCGTGGCAGACCAAAATTATTGCAACGCATTTGTTACACGCTAAAAAAAGCAGAATGAAAAATAAAAAAAAAATAAAATAAAAAGAAACAAAAAACATCGCACAATACGGGAATAAAAATAATTAAATAAAAACATACAAATGCGATAAATAAAAATGATTTTTAATTAAAGTTGCGCATAAAGCAAAAACAATTTGTAGTTGCGTCTAGAACAAACAGAAGAGAAGAGGGAAACTTGAGCTGTTCCACGAAATGTTTTCGATGCAATTGCATGAGTTATGAAAATCTGAAATATTTTAAGTATAATATTTAAGTTTTTTAGGAAAGTAATACTTTTTAAATTGAACTTATATATTATTTTATATTTTATATATTTTTTTAAATTTATTTAATTTATTTTTAAGTTTTACATGTGATAATAATTGAAATAAATAATTTTGCCATATATAAATATACATATATATATTGAGTCTAAAAGTTTTTATACTTCGTCAAATCTGAATGTTGCTGTTTTCTTATATCTTTTGATGATATTAATACTTGTAATTTAAAAATTTAATAAATATTTAATTCGAAAACAATGTCGAAGCCAGGGAAAATGGGTTTTGACTATAAAAAACATTTTTTTCATTAATTTTTATTAAATATCGTTTGATGCTTGGTAATAATTTTGAATCTTAGATGTAAAACATATTTTTATATTAATTTTTAATAATTTGCAAAACCTTTTTTTTTATAATATATTTTTGGAACTTTCTTTTCATTTTCATTTTATTTTTATAAATTTGTTACATAATGTCTATAGATATTTAATACATATGAAATATTTTTTTTTGTTTGTGTACTCATTTTTTTATTATTAATCAGAAGAATTAGTTTATTTTTTAATTATCTCATTAAGTTTTTTATTCATTTTGTTATCTATTTATTTTTTTTAGAATTTGCAGTTTTATTATATATTTTAAAGTTTATAAATTTATAAATTTTAATTTATAATTTTAATTGATTTTAGTTAAATGTTTACGCTGTCGAATATTTTATATATATTTTTTCACACATAACTAGAAATAATCGCGATTGAAATATTTATTTCTCCCATATTATTTATTTAGGCTTCAGTTGAATTTGTTTGGCGGAACGCCCGTTGCAGCATTTGGACGTGTGTAAATAAATGTTAAACAATTCGCTTTAATTTGCCACCTTAATCCGATTAATTAAAGTTCGATTAATACACTTTAGGCCATCATTATTCAGTTCTCGATGCGATTGCCCCAATAAGTTGGCAATAAAAAAGGACGTAGTTCGTTTTCTGGAATGCGAGGAGCAGCAGCAATGCGTGTGCCAATTATGAGCAAAAGGAATTTTCATTTTTCACTTCTTGTTCGAGCTATAGTAAATACATATAGACTATATATATATATGTATATATATATATATATATATATTGCTTGGCATTTACCGTTGTCACGTTTCGATATCGTGACGTGGCCGGGATTGAAATATGTTTTTTATTTTATTGTATTTTTCTTACCGTTTCGCTTGGATTGTTGCAGCAGCTGTTGCATTTTTAACGCTGATTATATAGTTTTTCATTTGACGCCCAGTCGGACCGTTGTCATAAAAGTCAATATGGGAAGCGCCTTGACCCTTTTTTTCGGCACACACATGTGCTCAGCTTCAGCATCAGCTTCGGCTTCGGCTTGAAGCTACAACTTAATCGGAGCATTTTCATAAAATTTTATTGAATTTAAAACCGAAGCCCGGCCACTTGAGCAAATATCATTTATTTTATTGTTCAATTCCGGAACGTAACGGACGACGGCTGACGATTTCAGCAACATTCCCACAGCGACTCCTTGTTACATGACTCTTAAGATATGCTGTGTGTTGGAGTGTACATTGCTCTGATTTTCTAGCTGTCTGCCGGCAAGTGGCAGCTGTGCCATAAAAACTAAAGCATCCCCTCGTTCTGTGTGTGTGGAGAATATGTTGTCCGGCTGGCTCTGCTTGTGGCATGCGGCCATACGTAATGAATGTTTATTGCACCGGACATGGACATGTTTTGCTCATTGCTCGCTCCTATTTGTTGGCCGCAGCCAAACAAGTCTCGTGTAATTGCTTTCGGTTTCTCCACACACATTTGCCGTCTTCAAAACGATTTCTCAGCTCAAACAATCAGAGAACTAAATATACGAAAATATTTAGCTTCTTCTTCAAGCCCACATACTTATCAGAAATTCTTGGAAGAATATTTTGAAAACTTAATCAAATTTGCGGTTCAAAAGTCAAACCTATTCTTTATTATATATTATGTATTTCTTTATTTCGACTCTTAATTAGAATGAACAAATTGCGCAATATGAGGGATTTTAACAAGATTTGAGTACAGCTTGGATCAGTTCGAAATAAATTCAGTTGTGAAACAGTCGCAAAATTAATAATCAAACCTAAAAAGTTTATTCATAATGGAAAAGTACCCCAAGTTTTGTTCCGTTTCACTGATATTGATATCAATTAATGTGAACTTTGTGGCTATGGAGAGTTCGGTAAGTAATAACTGAGATCTCTTAAATATAAATATAAAATAAAAGAGATTTTAGGAATGCAAAGCTAAGAGAGAATTAGATGAGAAATGCGGCCCATATTGCTACACAATTGTGAAGCCCCTTCTGTCACACGCCTCGACTGTATTCTCGAAGGAGAAGAGTCTAGCAGAAATACAATTGAAAGTTGACGAATACACTCAGACTATAGCAGATCTACAGTTCAAAAACAAAGAATTCGCTCTTCAGCTTGAATGCAAGGATAAAGAATTGGCTCTTCAGCTTCAGTTGCTTAAATCAAACGATGATCAATTAGCTTCTCAGTGTGAATTAATGGATAAGCAATTGTCTTATCAACTTGAAGCCAAGGATAAACAATTGGCTTCTCAGCTTGAAGCCAAGGATAAACAATTGGCTTCTCAGCTTGAAGCCAAAGATAAGCAATTGGCTTCTCAGCTTGAAGCCAAGGATAAAGAATTGGCTTCTCAGCTTGAAGCCAAGGATAAGGAGTTGGCTTCTCAAGTTGAGGCCAAGGATAAGGAGTTGGCTTCTCAAGTTGAGGTCAAGGATAAAGAGTTGGCTTCTCAGCTTGAAGCCAAATATAAACAATTGGCTTCTCAGCTTGAAGCCAGGGATAAGGAGTTGGCTTCTCAAGTTGAGGCCAAGGATAAGGAGTTGGCTTCTCAAGTTGAGGTCAAGGATAAGGAGTTGGCTTCTCAGCTTGAAGCCAAGGATAAGGAGTTGGCTTCTTAGCTTGAAATTAAGGAAAAAGAATTGGCTTCTCAGCTTGAAGCCAAGGATAAAGAATTGGCTTCTCAGCTTGAAGCCAAGGATAAGGAGTTGGCTTCTCAGCTTGAAATTAAGGAAAAAGAATTGGCAACTCAGCTTAAAGCCAAGGATAAGGAGTTGGCTTCTCAGCTTGAAGCCAACGATAAGGAGTTGGCTTCTCAAGTTGAGGCCAAGGATAAAGAGTTGGCTTCTCAGCTTGAAGCCAAGGATAGGCAATTGGCTTCTCAGCTTGAAGCCAAGGATAAACAATTGGCTTCTCAGCTTGAAATTAAGGAAAAAGAATTGGCTACTCAGCTTAAAGCCAAGAATAAGGAGTTGGCTTCTCAGCTTGAAGCCAAGGATAAGGAGTTGGCTACTCAAGTTGAGGCCAAGGATAAGGAATTGGCTTCTCAGCTTGAAGCCAAGGATAAGGAGTTGGCTTCTCAGCTTGAAATTAAGGAAAAAGAATTGGCAACTCAGCTTAAAGCCAAGGATAAGGAGTTGGCTTCTCAGCTTGAAGCCAACGATAAGGAGTTGGCTTCTCAGGTTGAGGCCAAGGATAAGGAGTTGGCTTCTCAGCTTGAAGCCAAGGATAGGCAATTGGCTTCTCAGCTTGAAGCCAAGGATAAACAATTGGCTTCTCAGCTTGAAGCCAAGGATAAAGAATTGGCTTCTCAGCTTGAAGCCAAGGATAAGGAGTTGGCTTCTCAGCTTGAAATTAAGGAAAAAGAATTGGCAACTCAGCTTAAAGCCAAGGATAAGGAGTTGGCTTCTCAGCTTGAAGCCAACGATAAGGAGTTGGCTTCTCAGGTTGAGGCCAAGGATAAGGAGTTGGCTTCTCAGCTTGAAGCCAAGGATAAACAATTGGCTTCTCAGCTTGAAGCCAAGGATAAAGAATTGGCTTCTCAGCTTGAAGCCAAGGATAAGGAGTTGGCTTCTCAGCTTGAAATTAAGGAAAAAGAATTGGCTTCTCAGCTTGAAGCCAGGGATAAGGAGTTGGCTTCTCCGCTTAAAGCCAAGGATAAGGAGTTAGCTTCTCAGCTTGAAATCAAGGATGAAAAATTGACTTCACAGCTTCAGTTGATCGAATTGACAGATAAGCAATTGACTCTTCAAACTGAGGAAATCAATACTTACAAAGCAGACAAGAATAAGAAAAATACAAAAAATGATAAGGAAATATTGAGACTTAAATCAAATGCTGCGAAGATAACCGATCTTCAATCAAAGCAAACTGAATCTCAGCAAATGCTAGAAGGATCTAATTGCCAGGGAAAATCGATTTCTTCTATCCTTAAGTTTCCCCATATCGACCCATTCCTTGTGTCTTGTGACTCTACGTTAGCAGGATCTGGGTGGATCGTGATTCAGCGTCAGATCAATGGAACTGAAAACTTCAACCGCACCTGGAAGGAGTACAAGGCAGGTTTCGGCGACATCAACGGCGCACATTTCCTAGGATGGGAGAAGATCCATTTGATGACACAGTCGCAGCCGCATGAGCTGTACGTACTCTTGGAGTCTATTAATAATAAAGTTCTTTATGCCCAATATAGCCACTTTGTTATTGGAACTGAAGAAGAGTCGTACAAGCTAGTGGAGCTTGGCGATTATTCTGGAAATGGTACTGATATTTTACTGATGGAGCTGGGATTGAAATTCTCAACACTGGATCGGGATAACGATGAGCTCAGTGGCAGTTTTTCAATCTTCTTTGAGTTTGGCGGGTGGTTCAAGGACAGCGTTAAATGGTAAAAGCAGGATAAATTATTTGAAGCTAAACATTAATTAATTGTTAAATTTATTCACCATTTCAGCAATTTCACACAAATATCGTGTTCGCCGTTTGAATATGAACCGCTTAAGTTCATGCAAATGATGATCAAGGCAAAGTGAAGTCCTTCGAAACATTTTAATATTTTTGAAGACATCATTATTTTATATTCTGTTTATTTATGCATATTAAATAAAAAAAAATATCTTTTTATATATACATAAATTATGTCACAATACGCACAGACTTGCCTCAATTTCTTCGCCGTTGAACTAAATGAAGAGAACATGGTGAGTAAGTCGCTGCAGCCAACATGTTTATTTAAGGAGGACAACATGAGCTGCCTCACTCGAGCTTAGCTCTTGAGGCCTTTCGCACATTTACTTAAGTTATTTGACTTGTTTTGCCCCGTTTTGCCTTGTGTCTTTTAGTTTTTTCTCATGTTTTTGTTTTTGTTTTTGTTTGGGCGTCGCTGAGGCCCCGAGCAGCCAAAAGGACCAAAGATGCAACGGAACAGACGATACATCGGGTTAATACAATTTCGTTGGGTCGCCTTCTTTGTGTTGGCAAAACAGTGGAATTTTCGGCTTGAAGGCAAGGAATATCCTCTTATTTTTTGTTC
Source organism: Drosophila repleta (assembly GCA_018903745.1). Lineage (NCBI taxonomy): Eukaryota > Metazoa > Arthropoda > Insecta > Diptera > Drosophilidae > Drosophila > Drosophila repleta. The sequence goes on from JAEIGN010000737.1 coordinate 217,282, forward strand.
TCTCTCCTTGCACGCTGATTCCTATTTTATAAGCGAAGCGCCTGAGCTGCGGGAATACGAAGCGTGTCAGAGTTGGCATTAGAGCCTGACATGCCTGCAGGGACAATGCCGGAGCGTTGAGCTATGTAAAGGGTATTGATGTGTGAGTGCGTGTGTGTGTGTGTGTCTGTGTGTGTGTAATTGTTGTTGTGCTGTTCCTTGTCTCGACTTGATTGAGTTTTATGCACAGTTTAGTCTCCTGTGTTGTGCCTAATAGCCGTCAGCTCTTAGCCACGTGGCACACATCCTTAATTTAAGTGACGCCAACCTTTGAAGTTCAAATCTGTCTCTCGCTTAAATTGTGCTCTTTCGATCTGGATTTCGGTAATTGTGGCAAGTGCTTCAAAGTTCGCTCCATACGAATCCCCAGTGAGTTAACATTAAAATTTCGCTTGACGTCATCGTTGGCCCAACGATTTGGTATTTTTCTCTACTTCGATATATTGCCTTTTCACTTTTGTTTGCGCAACGATTTATTTATTTTCGCAATTTATACACACTACTTAGAGAGTATGTGGACCTTAGTACTGTAATATGTAATGCTATATATATATATATATATATATATATATATATATATATATATATATATATATATATATATATATATATATATATATAATTATTACAAAAATTTAAAAAAAACGTAAGCTAATTAATATTTATTAAAATTAAATATTCTCTTTTTCAATTTTTGCTTTGCTCTGAATTCTGTACATAATTCACAGCAATTTTAGTAAAATATTCAGTTTCTAATAAGCGTATATAAACTTCGACAGTCGGATATATATTTTTTTTTATTTTCCCGCCACACAAACATATTTACTTATTCGGCTTTTAAACTTGGCTAAACTTGGGAGTCTAGTCTTTTGTGCCAACTGCCAATTCAATGGGCTGCATTCATGAGCTGTCTGAGTTTTTTCGCTCTCCCACTTTATATATATATATATTTTTTTTTTTATTTATTTGGTCTTTCGCTTTTGACTTGTTTGCTTTTTCATGGATGTCTGCCCAGAAAGGTTGAGCGAATGCTCACTTGAAACATATGTGTATGGGGCTTGTACGTGTGTGTGTGTGTGTGTATGTGTGTGTATATTCCTGTAAAGCAAGTCATTGCTGTTATATGACAGCGCACAGTTGACGTCACTATAAGTAGGAAAGTATACACTCATACATAACTTGAATAAGTATTTGTATAGCAGCTTAGCTAAGGCTTGCAAATACTTCAAAATAAATAAATATATATTTATTTATAACACACATATATAATAGCTAAAAGTTTTTTAGAAGATCCAAAAGTTTAGTTTAAGTATCTAGGTTGTGGGAAAAACGAATAACTGCACTGAAATGATGTGTAAATAAATAAATGACAAATAAAACATAATTGAAAATATAATAGAAAATAAAAATAAAATATAAATACATAAGAAAAAAATATAAAAAACTATAAATGTTTTCATAGATTTTAAACTGAGTTTAAGACAAGCCAAATATATTTTACATAATAATTCAAAATTGGTGTGGAAAATATATATAAAAACAAGTAAGAGTGCTCTAGTCGAGACTGCACGACTAAGAGATCCCCTGAACCCTGCGAAGAACTGCAATTCCTAAGATCCGCTAACATTCTCCGTTACTTTAATATGTACATATGTAGCAAGCAATACATACACACACACAGACGCACGCACAAAAACACACAATCTGCTAACTGTGCATTATGACTCATCAGCTTCGCTACTGCTGCTGCAAGAGGCCGATAATAGGAGATATTAAATGTTTAATAACTGTTTCTAGACGAACGATTTTGATCAAATTTGTTGGGCGTGATCATGACATTCATATGTGTGTATGTGCCAAAGCACAAGTCTCTAGTACTTGAAATACGTGATTTAGCAATTTGAGGCGAAGGGGGCGTGGCATCCAATATTTAACAAAAAACGAAATTGCAGAAGGCTCAATTAACACTAAATGCACATTTTGAAGACTCCAACTATAAAGATGAATTAAATAGAATTTTATAACTAAATTAAGATATCGGTTTTTAATCGATAACATTAAAACGATGATAGTTATCGAATATTTGAAACAAACTCGATCGAACCGTGATATACACGAACTTATATCTTCTCTTATATCTTTTGAGATCGACGCGTTCAAACATACGGACAGACGGACAGACGGACGGACGGACAGACGGACAGACGGACGGACGGACAGACGGACAGGGCTAAATCGACTCGGCTTCTCTCCCTGATCAAGAATATGTATACTTTATGGGGTCTGCCACGCCTCCTTCTGCCTGTTACATACATTTTCACAAAACCATTATACCCTGATTTCCCATTTTCAATGGGTTGAGGGTATAAAAATGTAATTTTGAATTACAAATATTTTTTTGTATAAAATTTAATGTAATTATTTAATAATTTTATTTAATAATTTAATATTTTTATTTTATTTTATTTTAGGAAAAGAAAACTTAAAAAAATGTATAAAATAAATTTAAAAATATTTATTCATGTTTTATAAAATAAATTAATATTTTATATGCGAAATTCCGTTTTCTTCAGTTTTGTAAATTTTTTCATTTCTCTATTCTTTATTTTATAATATACAAAACGAAGGAAAAAGAGAATTTGTTAATAATAAAACATAAATATTTACAAATCAGTTTTGTCAAAAAATATATTAAAAAATCTACTACTTTAAAAAATTAATAATTTTAAATTAAAAACTTATAATTAATACAATTTTTTTTATATTTATAAATTAGTATTTAAACAAACTTGATGTTAAATTTTAAAGGCTGAGCAATAAAATCTTTTACGTTTTCTTTAACTTTATCGCCTGTCCATCGGCAACACTTTTGAGTCAACTTCAATTAGATGTCATCGCTGGCTGGGCTAAAATGCAAAGACGCTTTTGTGTTTGCCCCCAAATGCTTTTGTGCGCAAATATTCAGGGCTTATGCAAAAGCAGTCTCCATTATGCAGGATAATTGAAGCGAAAGACGCCACTCAATGTCTGCGTCAAGGTGCACGTCTGTCTGTCGGTCTGAATCGAGTTGAGTTGAATTGAGTGTTTGAGCTTAAGAATTTCGATTTGCAATAGCCAGGTTAAGCCCAAGTCGAGGCCAAAAATCTGCTCAGTCTAATTCAAGCAATATGAATTGTGCTTAAATAATCTCTCTGCACACACTCGCTCTGTCTTTCTCTTCCTCTCCCTTTTAATCGTATACGTTTTGCCCCAAAAATTAGGCTACAAAAATTATGATTATGATGTGTTCATTGTTTTAATGCGTCCCCTTGCCAAAAGGCAATTTGCCAAATACGCAATGCGAACACAAATATCAAGTACCTACAAGCACACAATAACACACACCCACACAGACACACAAACACACGCACACAAATATACAAATATACACAGTCAGCTGCTCGACTTTTCAAGTGCTTGCAAATCGGCACTGGATGGGAATTAACTAAGGAAGGCTATCTCAACAACGTTGCTGATCTTGTAGCGTTTCAAAACTAATAAACAAATTTAAAAATAATACAAAATATATATTTTATAATTTAATATTAATAATAATAATGATAATAATAAATATGATAATAATAGATATACATTTATGTTTAAAATATATTCATAAATAAAATAAAGTAAATAAGTAAAAAATAATTTAAAGCGGTTTGTTAAAATTTATAAAAATATTAATATATAAAATCTTAATATTATTTTGCCTAATATATTTTCTCTTATTATTAAAAAAATTGATTTTTTATTTGATTTATTAATATGTATCAAGTAACAGTTTTAAATTGTGCATTCAAACATCGTCCTGTATTTTACTTTTTTTTTATTTGACTAATATTATTACAAAAGAATATAATATTTAAAATTTTTTTATATATTTGAAAAGAAAAGTATATATATATATATATATAAATTTTAAAAAAATTTTAAAATTAATTTAAATGTAATATATTTTAATATGTTTCGTTTTATATTATATACATATATGTTTTATTTTGCTCAATTTATGTACAGAAAACTTTAATATTTTGAAAAGTTTTTTCTCTTATATATTTTAAATATTTGTATTTAAATATCTATATTAGCAACTGCAAAGTTAGGGCATTTATGTGTCGTTTATTACAAAGTGTAAAAATCTTTCATTTTTCGTTGGTTTTTGTCTTTTGGCGTAAGAATTTTGTTTACATTTCGTGCTGCTAATCACATGCAAATCCTTTTAAGTCGCAATGACTTTCTGACTCGGGCGTATAATAAGCTCATTTGTAATGGAAATAAGTACACACACACACACACACATATATATGTATATATATAGAGGCCAGATGTGAGTATGTGCGTGTGTGGGTGACTGTTTGTGTTTGTAATAGCTGCAGGTTATTTGGCGTAGCCTTCTTTCTTTTCTTTTTGTTTTTGTAGCTATCGCATTGCCGGAAGTTGGGCTACAGTTAACCTGCCTTTGTTTATGGCATATGAGTCTCCACATGTGCGGATGTGTGTGTGTCAGAGTGGCTGTGTGCACACATTAAAATATGAATCTAATGTTCATTTTATGCGCGTAATTTATGCTGCCAGGCAAAGGCTAGCATCATTTGTACTGAGTGTTGACTCACTTATAGGCAGGCACTGTGCCCCAGCCGCTTGCATAATGATGTGTGACTGTGTGTGCATATGTGTACTCAGCTTTAAACAGGTATCACACATTTAAAAGCTTAAGTAAAGCTAATAAACTTTATTTTAAATAACATTAAAAGTGTAAAAAAATATATATTTTATATAAAGTAGATGTATTCCAAAATATATACATATGTATTATGCAAAAAAGTTTAAATAATATTTATAATTTAAGTCTCAAAAAAATTTGAATTCTTATATTGAAATTGATAGAAACTGTATTTATCCATTATATAAGTGCTTAATATATTATTAAGAATACAATCAAAAATATTATTTTAATATAAATTATAATAAATAAAATATAATATGAATTTAATATTATAAAATATATTTGACGAATTAAATTTAATTTAAATTATTTTAAGTCGAATACATAAATTAATTAAGTTTAGAAACTAATAATAGTTTTTTTACTACACAACTTAAACATATTTCATTTGATTAAAAATTTCTATCTTAAAATTTTGCACTGCTAAAATAATATAATAATATGTATTTAGTAGAGCTATTGCAAAATAGTTAAATAAAGAAACAAATTAACTTATGTTTAATAGCAAATATAAAACTTGAAAAAAAATGCATAAAAAATAATTGAAAAGAAACAAATCCTTAACTTATTTTAAATAAAAAACAAAAAAAAACTATTTTTCGAGTAGGCTTTGCATTAGTCAAAAACTGCTCAACACTAGACGCTCAGATATAAATAAATAGTCAGACAACAACATAAATAGACTGAACAACAAACAAAAACACAAAAACACAATCGAAAAACCAATACAAATCAAAACTCAAATACAAGACAAAAACAAAAAGAAACAACATATTGATACATATAGATAAAAATATATAAATAAAGATACATAAAATCAAAAGAAGATATAAATAGATACATACATACATACATACTGGTTAAGTTAGAGATTAGGCTATACAATGTCGATGCGCGGCGATTTTAGTATACTGAAATTTAAGACCTATGCCGAATATCTTCAATCATTCACTAGGATTGATGAATATCGATATTTGAGCTGTAATAATGTGATAAATGCGCTGGTTAAGCTCGGCTATCGCACAAATGCGACCATATATGAGGAGGATGCCTTTTACGAGCTACAAAAATATCTACTTGCCCTGCTCAATCCAAAGAAGGATTCAGCACCTTTGTACAGCAGTCACCTGAAAAGCTCGGATCCGGCACTGGTTGCTTTGGCCGCCCGCGAGGAGTCCAATGTGCAAAAGAAGCTATCGGTAAGCTATACTAGCTACTGGAACCTAACGTAATTTCTAAGCAATCCTTTATTATTTTTGAGTAGACTATTATTTTGCTGCAATTGCGACAGCGCAGCGGCTTTGACATTTCGGGCTACATAGACTACGAGGATAGCTTGAGCGCTAGTGCACAACATAAGCTTGGCGCCATCAATTGGAAGGGCATCTTTGAGGGTCGAATTACGCTGCGACCCAATCCTGATCATTTGAGTTTCTTCGATTGGCATAGCGGTAAGATTGCCTTTAATCCCAGCGGCAACTACGACATCTTACATTTCGGCGGAGCACTGATGTTCAAGCACAAGGGCGATCACAAGTTTATTCCCGTCACAGCGGCCGGTAGCATCTACGACGACAATGTGAAACGCTCACTCTATATGTCGCCAGTATACGGTTGTGTCATACTCTACGATCATGTTGTACGTAAAGCAACCTAAATGCTGTTCGAGCAATTGAAGCGCTTACGACTTCCAAGTCTTCCGAGTCTTAGCCGCAAGACTTATAATTTCATTGGTTGAATTGCACTCAACGAAATGAACAAAAAATGTAAACATTTTATACATTGAAATTTTGAGCTAAGTAATACACAATGACAAATAAAATAATATGAATAAATAAAATTAATGAAAACCTTTTAATTATATTAATTAATGTTTTCATAAAATAAGTCAAATTAATAAGAAAACTAAAAGTAAACCTCAAATAATTTAATTAAAAAAAAAAAGATAAATAACATATTAATCATAATGCTCGATAACCAGGTAATAAAAAGTTTTTAGAATTTGTTACAAGATTCTGTTTTTATTTTTTCAATATAAGAAAATAAAATTAGAATTAATTATAATTAAAAAGCTCGAAAACAAAAACAAAAAGTGATTTCATAATTAAACTCGAAATTTGGTTAATGAAAAAAAAAAAGATTTTAAAAATTTGTTTTGTTCTTAATTTTTAATATTATATATATAGTAGGCTGGACCTAACTTAGGAGCAATTTAATGACTCAGTTTCAGTTACACACTAACTACTGAACAGACACATAACATAACATAAACACAACAAAAACACACACAAAATACAGACAAAAAATAAATCATCTAAAAAATAAAAACAAAAAATAACCCAACACAAATACATAGATAAAAAAAATATAAAAAAAGAACTGCATTAACCATAATAAAAAAGCATAAAAATAATGCCACCCGCTATTGACTATAGGCTATTGAGTTTTAGTACTTATGAGGAGTACTTGAAGTCCATCACAAAGATTGAGGAATATAAGTATTTAGGTAACATTAAAATTATAAAGCAGCTGGTTAAGCTCGGCTATCACACAAATGCCCCCATATATGAGGAAGATGAATTCAACGACATGAGGAAAAAAACTCTCGATGTTATAAATCCAGTTTCGCAGCTCTTCGTGTTGTTCAGCAGTCATCGGACATGTGATGACCCGGCGTTACATGCTCTGGCGAACCGGGAGGGGCGGAATATGCTAAAGAAATTATCGGTGAGTGATACGAAATAGTAAAACAATAATAACTAACGCCTAAACTACGAAACGGTTTACTTTGCTAGACCATTATATTTTTGCAGTTGCGAAAGCGTAACGGCTTTGACATATCGGGCTACATAGACTATGAGGAGAGTTTGCGGGCAAGCAGCATTCAAATGATGGGCTGCACCAACTGGAAAGCCATATTTGAGGGCACCACTCTCTTGCGACCGAAGCACACCGATTTGAGCTTCTACGACTGGCACAGCGGCAACGTCTACTTCAATAACTCCAGCAACTATGACGTTATGCATTTGGGCATTTCACTGGCATTCAAATACAAGGGCGATCTCAAATATATCCCAGTGACAGCTACAGACTCGCCCTACAAAGATAATGTGCGACGCACATCCATAATATCGCCAATGTACGGTATTGTAGTTTTGTACGATCATGTCGTTAGAAAGGCCAACTAAACAGCTAGCACCACTTTCTGAATTATAAATATGTTGTAATGTTTTCATGCTTGGTGTGCATTTTGGAGGGCGCCAAAAAAAATCGGGTGGCGATCAACTCTCCTCGTTAGATATCGCATGGCGGACGGAATCCTCTGGGGCCTCTAGCTCTTCGGCGGTGGGGTGGGCTTGGCATACTACTTCCAACTTACATAAAATTAATTTTTTAGGATCCCTGACACTAAACGAGACGGACAGAATACAGACAGAGTACAGAAAGGAAATAAAGGTAACAAAAAAAATAACGAAAACACGAACAGCTATCTAAACGCGGAGGCGAAAGGTGTTAAGGGCCTCGCGCTGTCTATACCCTTACCCAACCATGATCATCCTAGTAAAATTTGTTGATGATCCCCGAAAAAAAATTTCCCGACCCTCTCCTACATTGCCAGATTTAAAAATTTATATTAATAAAACATTTTGTTTATTCACATATTTCTAAAAAACTAGGGGTATTTATAAAGTTCATCTTTGCCGTTATAAATTATGAATAAAATTTCATAATACAAACAATTTTTATGTGCAACTTAAATTAAATCTTATCTAAGGTACATTCTAACAAAATTTCTTCATTCCAACAATAAGAATGAAAGGAATAAAAGCAGTAATTTGCTTGCGTGTTTTCAAATTTAATTATCTAATTATTTTTCTACATATGTATATGAAATTTAATTTGAATTTAATTTAATTAATTTTATTTTTTTATTTTATAATTTTTTTTTTCATTGTTTTTTTTTCTTTAAATATTTTTTTTCAGTGTATCGAAATTTAGGTTAAACTTTTAGGTTAAACTTGA